>SKCR01017724.1:0-71510 GCA_019454045.1 Zanthoxylum bungeanum
GTAGTTGGCAAAGTGACTAGTTGAAGAAATTATTCGCCGATGAATGACCGGTTGCTTAGATGTCTATCTCAATATGTTATTATTATGATGTATGGTATGATAAGAAAAAGAAACCACCTATAACCGATAAGTGTGAAGCTACCCATGAGCGAGTGTTAGGACCACTGTGAGGAGAAATGTTACCTTAAAGGGTATGTGTGTTAAAAAAAAGAAAAAAAAAGAAATGAAAAAAAATATAAGAGGAAAAGAGATAAGAAGAAAAAAAAATTGAGATGAAAAATCGTACCATACTGGGCAAAGAAAAGCAATTACATAGTTAATTTGAGATATCTAGGTTGGTTTGACCCATCGGATCTCAATTTTTGACAAAATCATTAAGTTGGCTTACTTATGAGTCGAGCTGTGAACAAACCTTTACACACACACACTGTGAGTCTGGCTTAGATGGTTTATTCAAGAACTTGGATTTACGTCGCAATTGTGTACTTTGAAGGTTCTCTGGTTTCATTGATAAGCATTCTTTGAGGATAATTTTATGCGTAACCATCAAGATTATTTTATTTGCTTTTTATTTGTTTTATATTTTTTTGTATGATTGTGTGTGAATGACGTTTGTGGGTGTCGTCGCTGTAAGCCCTCACGAGACTATAACTCGTCCACTAGGGTCGCCTAGGGGTTTAAAGGCTTGTTGCATACGCTAAATGCAATCGTGATCCCTACGAAAGTGACATAGTTAATTTAGTTAATTTTATTGTTTGTTTATTTATTTAGTTTTTATTTTATCTTTAGCTCGGGACTAGCAAAATCTTAAGTTTGGAGGTGGTTGATAAGTGTGGTTTATACCCACTTATTTATGCATTCTTAGCTCACTATTTTATTAGATTCCGTATCAATTAATGTATTTTGTAGTTCTTTTATGTTTTATTTGTTGGAAACATTAATATATGGATCTTGGGGTATTTATACATGTTTTGGGACCATTCGGACGCTCAGAAGCACGCGGAAAGAGCAGAAAAACGGAAAGCACAAATTATGGGAAGCTATCACGTGTCGCTACGCGCCTTTACTGATGACACACATACAAAATCCATAGATTTGGGCACCGCAACGCCCAATTTACCAACGCCGCGATGCCCCGCAGCGACCCAAAACACTAATTTTAGGGTTTTTTGATGCACAATGAGCCCAAGGCTCTATTATAAATACATTAGTTCGTCCAAAACTCAAGGGGAAGCTAATACACAGCACAAAACACAAAACACTTATTTGTAAAGAGATCCAAGGAGGAGGATTGAAGAGCGATAAGAAGAGACGAATGCGGTGGCGTCCGAAGATGAAGAGATTCAATTCGGGTTAAATCTTCTAGTTTCTTTCTTAGAACTCTAATAATTTTCATTAGATTCATGACATGTTTTATTGTTTTTACCTTTAGTCATGAACTAACTTCTTAATTCTGGAGAATGATGTAACTGATGCTTGAACCTTGTATTGTTCACTAATATTATTATGAAGTTATATTTTAGTTTATTTATATTATTTTGAGTTTAATGTTTCTAGTTTGTTGGCCACAAATTAAGATGATGAATGTTTAGAATCTATCACTCGAGAGATGAGATTTTGAATAAGATCTAGAGAATATGACCTAGGATTTTATAGAATTCGAGAGAATCTATAGTGACTTTGAAGTCGTTAACATAGAGTCATAAGAAGTAATGAGTTGTTAATTACTAGATTTTTATAGGGATATCGAAATCTGTAGTTGATAATATTTTCACTGTTACTCGAGAGAGGGAGTGAATACTTGAGGATCCTTGACTTATAAACAATACAACTGAATGAGTTAATTGGCATGACAAATACATATGTGATAGATAGGTGAAATCAGACTCTGTAATTTTTATCGTATTAACTCCTCCTATCTAAATATTTTTATATATTATTTATCTAGTTAAATCTTTATTATTTGTTTTCTAAATAAAGTTAGGACTATCAATTGTAATATTTAGTGCGAGTTAACGCAATCCCTGTGGGTTCGACACTCTAAACTCATTTATACTAAAACTTGACACCGTACACTTACGGTACGATATAAAATATCACAACAGATTTCTACATCCGTCTCCACATTCCACAACATTGCTAAACCCCCCGCTCAATCCATTTCTTTCAACACCAAAACAGTAATCGAATTAAAGTCTTTTTCTAATGTCATGCATCTGCTTTATTGAAGCCTTAGTCTCACAAAGAAACAAAATGTGAGGCTTATACAGATGGAGGATTTTCTTGACTTCCCGGAACATCCTAAGGTTCCTCAAACCTCAGATGTTCCAACTAATGATATTCATAATTTTCGACGGGACTGAAAGCCAGCCGCCGCCGATTCAAAGATCCTGCAATTTTCCTCCGTCTCCTCATCCCCCTATAACCAATCCAATTTTGCTCAGGGGAGGACAATCCATTCATCCCCTCACTGTTTTTTGAAGATTTTTAATTTCTTTTCCGGGCTCGGCCTTATCATTTCACAGCAAGGCCTTTTAGCCAAGAGTGGTCCATTTCTTTTCACTTGTTTTGGCATAGGCCCACGAGCTTGTAATTTCCATTTTTTCCTTTTGTTTAGCTGGACTTTAGCAGTCAGCCTAACATCCACCTCTTCAACATCTTTGGTTATCGGATCAAAAAAAATCTTGTTTATCATTCCGTGGCAGAAAAGTCTGGACTCGGCCCAGTCCGGGATAAAAAAATCTCGAGTCGGGTCCTAAAAACATAAGTTTGGCTCGGGTTTTAAGCCCGGGCCCGGCCAGGCTAAAAAAAAAAATCGATGAACATACTGCTTCAACTTTACTGCTGAAGAGTGCACCACTAATTCCAGAATCCTCACTACATTCAGGGAGAGTTCATTTCAACCAACTTTCCATCAGCTTTTGACTGGTTCAGTCGATGAACATAATTGCCATCATAATCCCATTTTCCAAATTCTTTTCAAACCACTCTTCAAATTCCAGTAATTTATAAAATCATCCGATAGGAGACTTAGGCAAGCAACAACCTAAGATTGTGATGCAATTTCTCCAGATGCAATTTATCCAACTCATGGCCATATTGGAACTTGTTTTGGAATTTTGAAATTTCTTTTTAAAAAAAATCAGGCCGGATTTGGCCTGGGCCCGAACCCGGCCCACCCGGGCCGGGATTTTCCCAGGCCCGACATAAATTTTGTTAGTCGGGCTCGGGCCGGCCCGTTGCTACCCTTATTCCCAATACCACCCAAATTATCTACCTTTGTATTCCCTGCCTTTTCTTTTTCATTTTTATCCTTTCCCGCCTCTTCTCCCTACTGACCTGATCCTCCAGCCTCCTGACAGCTAATAGAACCAAATTTGTCTGGCATTGAGGTGGCTCTCATCCGTGCCCCAATATCAAATGGTGCCTTAATGTTATAATTATTTATTTAGTTAAAATTTTAATATCAACCGAGTAATTGGATAGTTGAAAACTATACCAAATAAATGGTGGAAGAAAAAATAATAAAGATATTGACAATCTCCAAACCAAACTAATCGAAGCCGCCTTTTTCCAATAGGTGGAATCGGTTATATAAATCTTTAATTTGATGCCATTGTGTTATATCGAAAATCTACATATAACAATCTCCATATTTAAAAATGAAATAAAAGCAATTTTAGGGAAACTTCAAAGGTTAAATAATTGAAATATAAAGGCAAGAAAAATAATAAATTAAATGACACAAATAATTGGACATGCCTTCTCTATGCAATCCAGTTTCTATCATCAAAGTACGTTTAGTAATACATGAATGATCCTTACATTTCTAATTGAACATATCACTCTTTCTTTTTCGGAAAATAATAAATTTTTGCTCAAGCTTTTCATCAATGTTATTCCATCATTCATGAAACATTTATGAACTCATATGATCTGAGATAAGAATAAAAATTGAAAAATTCTATCACACCTCAAACCTGAAAAATGTCACCGACGTTGCTTTGTTTTTGGCCCCACTTCACCTTGAGACTCAGCCACCAACAGATTTGAGCGTATTGCTCAACCTGCATTAATGAGTTATGGTTCATTATATCTTTCAGAGAAATGTTTGATAAACAAGAAAGAGAATAAGAAGGCTTCTTGATTTTCTGTTTCTGGAAAAACGAAGAATGAACGGCTGCATTGCTGAACTTCTCGATTGCGTAGGCAGAAACAGATTTAGGCATTTACTAAATGAATGATTCCTTATCCTAAAATTTAGAGGCCATCTCTTAGTTACTGCTAAGCTTACCAGTCCAAACCCTCAAAGAGACCTTCTCCTTTAATTGCCGAAGTCTTAAAAATAGCCCATTGACGGTTTTTAATCTTGTGCAACTCTAATGCCTCAGTCAATGCAGCATCATCGAGTGCCCCTGGAAGATCCTAGAAGGAACGTAAAGGTAATGTTAAGCAAAAATGAAACGATCGCAGAATTATTATTATTATTATTTTTTTATTGTAAAAGCAATACAGGGGGAAGCTGTAACACCATAGAATTAGTCATAATATTCAGCAGAGGCTTGAAATCGTAGAATAAGCTTTTTCATATATTTGAATGGAGAGATAAAAACCTAGATATCATTTTTCTTTTCTCTGCCTACAAAACTTGAAAGATAATATAACAGGTGGTAATATGAACCTGCTTGTTTGCAAGTATGAGAACAATCGCACCTCTTAACTCCTCCTCCTGCCAAAAGAATTAAAAAGTTAAGCTTGAACTGCTACCACCAAGGCAAAGGCATTGACAGCAGAGACTAAATATTTCTTTTTAGTGTAAAAGAGAAAGAACATGGAAACAAACAGGCACTTATCATAGACAAAGGGCAAAAGAGACCACAGAAAAATAGAACTTCTTTATCAACAAAGCTTCCTTAGGTTCTACCAAGAAATACACCCCCATAATACTAGTTCTTATATCAACATTAATGATTTGGGAAGCACCTGACAGCTTTACATCGTTAACAAATAATGCATAGAAAGAGTTTGTACACAGAAAGACAAATGCATAAACCTAAGACAAGTATACCTCCAATACTGCATGAAATTCATCTTTAGCTATCACCAGCCTATCAGTGTCACTCGAATCAACAACATAGATTATCGCCTGTGTATTTGGAAAATAGCATCTCCAATATGGCCTGTGGCAGAGAACAAAATAAAATCCTGATTAGCTTGAGGAGTTGCAGGAATAATTTATGCCTTCAAGCAACTATTTTCTCCTATTTACTATCTTCAAAATTGTAACATGGACATCCTAGTAAATCCCATCGTAACTAAATGTCCTCTCTTAAGGTATTCTCTCTAACAAACATGACAACACCCATAGAAAACTCAGACAATTGTGTTAGCTTAGAACCGGTTAGACTTTCTTCTTCTTTATCTCTTCCTAGATCTTGTACAAAAGCTCTTTCTTCAAAAATCGAGAATCTTGTGGAATATTCTCAAGTTCCAGAAGATGCTCAGATCAGTGAGTTTTCTATGCCTTAGTCCTATAACATCTACAGACGCCGAGGTTCTATTACTCACAGTATTAGGACTCTAGTGTCAACCAGGAGACCTGATGTTAAAGAATATGTTCCGTCCTCCAGATTGGACCACTGTGCTTTACAAGCGACGCCATATGAACAATATGTCACTCTTGAAATCCCTTCACAATTAATCTCTGGATAGAAAAGAGAGGGATATACCCATCTTCATCTTGGCGCAGTTCGTCTTGCTCTTACCCTACATGAGAGGAGAGGACTACCAGTTACTGTCAGGCTTGCCTTGCTGGATACTAGGTATGTAGAGTATCAACATGCGGTTATCGGCACTGTCTTGACAACTTTACAAGCTGGAAGTGTGACCTTGACATTCTATCCAAACTTCAACATGTCCTTAAAAGACTCCAACCTTCCTTCAGCCCTTAAAGTTCAGATCCAGATCTCTGGAGCCGATTTAACCCCATCCTCAAAGGTTTCTACCTTACACCACCAAATAGTCTACCCACTAAAGAACCATGCCATGGATCTACATACCCACAACTCTTCTGATGCCTTAATGATCATAAGAGGCAAAAAAACCATACCTACCATCATCCAGATACCCAGATAAATCCCAAATGATGAGCTCCAACAGCTTATGGCTTTAAAATGGCTGACAAATTATGAAAAGTTTCACCAAAACACTGAGCATATCCAAACAGCTAAATTAAGTTTCCACAGACATAGAGATGGCACTATTAAAACCATTTTCTCTAGGCCCAGTACTTCTAGCTGACCCAATACTTCTAGCAAAACAGAACCAACCATGTTATGTTCAATGATCACTCTAGTCACTATCTCAAATGTTTATCCACAAGAAAGGCAAGATTTGTATTTGGACCAAAGGAATGGTAATAGTTTTGGTCAACTGAAAGGGTGGATGAAAAGTTACAGGGTTGTGAGGAAAAAAAGGAATGTAATCAGAGATTTCATCATCAATGGATGTTTCTGAATCTGAAAAAGAGTAGGCTATAGCAAAACAGAACCAACTGAATACCATCAGGAAAGATTTGGTCGGTCATATTTGGAAGACAGGATTTGTATTTGGACCAAGGGAATGGGAATAGTTTTTTGGACTGAAAGGGTGAATGAAATGTCACAGGGTTGTGAGGAAAAAGCAGGAATGCAATCAAAGACTTCATCATTAGTGGATGTATCTGAATCTGAGGAAGAGTAGGCTATAGCAAAAACCGTATCTGGGCCAAATTCTTCTTGTTCAGAGAACAAAGACTATTTCGACATTCTCGAGATCGAGAAGAGTGCTTTGATGAATCTAATCAATAAGCTTAGCTGTTTTTTCTGGTTTCTTAGGACAATTCTTTGAGAAATGCCATTTCTTTCAGTAGAGATGACATTCCTTTTCCACGGAATGGCTTCTTTCTGAAAAACTTGAATTTCTTTTTGAAGTCCTTTGGTTTGAACTTCTTCACCTTCTTGCCATACTAATGAAAAATGAGATTTCTTCTTAGAGGGACAAGAACAATTTTTATCTTTGCACATGATCTCTAAGTAAGATTTATGGCAAGCTAATTTCAGAGGCTTTTGTTGTTCTAACAGCATCTTGAACATGTCTTGGTTTTCACAAAGCCTTTCATGAGCCATGAGAGCCATTTGGTGAATCTCTCCAAGAGAGATACTTTCATATCCCTTTTTGTCTGAAAGATTGCTCTTTGTACCTTTGGTTGTAGTTCAACTGGCAAAGAAGCAACATAGGTATGCCCACGATTGGCATCATTGGTTCCATTGAGAAGATGGTATTTATGTGACATACGTTGATAATAGAACTCCGGATCTTTCATTTTCAACGAACAACACTTCATCTGGAAGTAATCTTTTCTTACTTGTTTATCAATAGTTGAGACATCTCCAAGAAACTCAATATGAATTAATCTAATGGCTGAGCCAGCGGATTCATACTGAACAAACTACAATTGTCTGTAAGCTCCAAGAGCTTGAAACCAATCTCTAAGAGATCCAGTGAATCTGGTAGAGAATTCTTTGAGAACATCTTTGAGAGTAGCTCCTGGCTTGGTCATCTGTAACTATAAATCAATCCAGGCAGTCATTTCATGAATTTTATCACAAGTAAACCAGAGACCACTGGTTGGTTTTGATGGCTCCCTAGGAGGCGTTTTTTCTCCTATAGGTTCATCTGGTGGTTCTTCTGTATAAGTCTGTTGTTGGGAATTTGAACCAGTAGATGTTGTCATGAGCAAGGTGGTGATATCAGCAAGATCTTTCTCAGAATCAGAAGTCTGAGCATTAGATGTTATGGAAACATCTTCTGAGGCTGATTCAGAAGTCTCCTCTACTGAAGACTCATCAGCAGGTTGTGAGGCCAGATGATCTGAGAGTTCAGGAATGAATTTAGTGGTTTATTAGTTGACTGTGGGCTAATTGATATGGTGGCTGAGGTGGCATAGTAGATGGGATATCTGATAAGTGAACAGTGGACTTTTGATTTTTAGGTGGTGGTTGATGTGTGGATGGTCCTGCTTCTGTTTTTAAAGATAAAGCAATAGAGTTCATTGGTTTGGTTCTCTGTGGTTTTGGAGTTTCCAATTATTGGAAATTCTCATTGGTCATTTTGAAAGGTTAGGTGGTTCAGGAAATGATGATGGTTGGTAAAAAAGATTGTATGTAGTAGTAGGATATGTTGGGAAGAAGGTTGGTTGTTGCGGTACCATGTGTGCCTCAATCCTGGCTAATTCAGTTTTTAATTTTCTGATTTCAGCTTCTTTTTTGCTAAATTCATAACCAAAATTTCTTTGTTATAACATCAACCGAAGATCTGAATTAAGCTGAGTTATTTGGTGTTAGAAGTTTTTGGTATAGGTGCTGGACTAGTGCAGCAAGACTATCAACCCTTTCTTCATTAGCTCTTGTTCTTGTCACCACTGCAACCATCTTTGCATCAATCCTTTGCAAAACAACATTCTGAGCTCTAGCGTTTTGCATTTTCCAGTTCAAAACAGTTTCAAACTGCTGTGGTTCCTTAAGCTGTCCATTTGGCAAAACAACTGTCTTTTGGACAAATGGTTTGGATAACACCTTTGACCATGGATCTCTCTGCTTGGATAAAGACGGGAAATCTACATGGTAAGGTGGTGATTCTGGTTGGAACATCATGCAAGATTGAACAGGTTGAAGAGCTGGTGGCTTAATCAGCTCTGACTTTATCTTACTCCTATATTCTTCATGGAGTATTTCTAAAGCTCTTTGGTAGGCAGGCAAAGGCTTCTCTTTCTTTTCAAGTACCCAAGGATGGTTACATAAGAACTTATCTAGGGTGTGTTAGTTGGGTGGTTATCAGGCGACGTGGTTCAACCATGGCTACAGAGGAACTGATTAAAATATGCAACTCAATGACGTTAGAAGAAAAGAATAAGGTCACAATCTCTCTGACAGATCAGTTAAAGGGAGCAAGAGGACCTCTTGGCCTTTTGTTTAGTTAGTAAAGTTATATCTTTAAAGTCACTATTCAATTGGTCTAGAGAACCATTCATGGAGTCCGAATTGACAGCTTAGGCCCTATGCTGTCAAAGGCGGTAGGCGGTGCAAGGTGTTTTGATAGTCTAACCTGCCAAAGTGCCCCTTTAATTTGTCAAAGAGTTGATTGACTAGTCAACTATACATATTTTTTTTATCTATTATATAAAGTTTTATAACTTAAATAAACAAATCAAACAAGTGACACCAATAAATAATTAAGTGCACGTGTTTTCTTTCCTATTTTCTATGGAGCCCTCTACCAAAAGGAGTATATGAATTGAAAAAATTCTACAAATGGAGAATATATAAATTTTCAGGGAAACAACTCGTGCTGCCACACGGCCCACACCAAAGTGGTCACACTATATAAATGAATTTAATACTTTTTGAATTTTTGAATCAAATGCCTCCAAAGATGCCCACAAAAGTCGCACCATATAAATGAATTTATCAAAAAAATCATAAATATATGTTGTAAACAGTACAAATACAGCTGTAAATTTCATTTGGAAATAGACAAACAGCTCATGTGCATTTACTAGAAATTCTCTCTCTTCAAAAAGCTTTCAATTCTGATGCATGGGCACTTGTTGACCACGTGGGCACAACTCTCAAACAGTCACTTGTTTCCAACAGGCCGCCTAAGCGTTTTCAGCTTGAAAGGCGTCTGCCTAAGCACCGCTTAGGCGGCGCCTTTGACAGAATAGCTTAGGCCACAAGTTTCTTCTCAAGTTCTCAAGCGAGGGGGACAGACGAAGGGTGATGGGAGCTAGACCGTGGAATTTCGATAATTCTTTTATTGTCCTCTCTATGGTATCAGAAATGGGTGAAGTTTCAAAACAACGGTTCAAGACCTGTCCTATGTGGGTTCAACTGCATAACGTTCCAATCATTTGTATGAATAAACAAGCGGTATTGTTTCTCGGAAAGCATATTGGTAACGTCATTGATACAGACAAGGGCAATGACGGGGATTGTGTTGGGAGGATCATTCGAATTTGAGTATCAATCAATATCCAACAGCCTCTGAATAAGTTTTTACTACTGAAAGGAACTGAAAATGAAGCACACACAATCATTTCAATACTTTATGAAAAGCTTCCAAATTTTAGTTTCTGCTACGGAATCTTGGGACACACCTTTAAAGAATGTGACCAATTAGATCCAGAGGTAGAAAATGGCCGGAGTTACCAAAAGTTTAGTTATGGAGCATGGATAAGGGCCCTTTCAGTAGGACAATGGAACGTGAAAAACAGATTCAAAGGAGAGGGCAAGAAAATGAACCAAGATAATGTCAATTCCCCAAGGCAACAGCATATGCCCACGGAAGAGCTCAGAATTTCAGGTGCAAAAACAGGACATAGGGAAGAAGAAGAATCTACTTATCCGTTGGACAATATTTAAAGGCCCGGAGAGACAGACCAGTCGCTAATGCAATCCCAACCTACGCAAAGCAGGCTTACTCAGCAAGAATCCCGGTTGCCAAGCTGTAAGTCTCTAGGGACAGTAGATATTATAGGGGCGGAGGGGCTCAAGTTGACTAATCAGTATGAAGTAGTTCCTAATATAGGTGGGGGAATAATCTCTAGGGATGCGCAGGAATGAGTATTAAATACTAATAGAGACTTGGCATCTTTATCCGGTTGCTCAGATACCAAAGACCAGCGAGGGAAATCTGGAGGCAAGCAGCATGACTTAGGAAGGAAAACAAGGGGAAAGAAATTTTGATTGTGGCGGGAAACTCCCAGGCAGAAACTCAAGGCTCGGAAACTCAGTGAGCACAGCCCAAGTGTGATTGAAGCAGTAGTACGGCCAAGCAACCCCAGTAGCCTACAAGCCCAAGTGGTAAAGGACACAAGAAAAAGTAAAAAGCCCTTGCTAGGAAGCCCAGCTTTGAAAAATTAAAGGAGAAAAGAGTTGGTAAAAATAAAAGACCTGTGTTAGCTACTTCCCCAGGTCATAAGGTAGAAATTAAATGCACCAAAATGAGCAATAATAGAACATGAACATATGAATCAGAAGTATATGTCCAAGTCAGTTCTCCACTTTGGAAAGTTGATCAGAATGTATCTAATGCTGTTGGACTTGGGGAGCATAATGATGAGAATGGGGGAATGGGGACTAACATTTGAATGTCAGGGGTTTGGTAATCCCTGAGCGTTCCAAGCCCTAAAAAAATCCTCCAAATTAATAAGCCTAGTTTATTGTTTCTATGCGAAACTAAGCAACGGGCACACCTTTTGGTAAAAACAAAAAGAGCTCTACATTTTGACAGTGGGTTAGCTGTAGATAGAGTTGGTTTGGGTGTGGGTTTGGAGCTCATTTGAAAAGCTCAGATTGATGTAAACATTAATTCTTACAGTTCACATCACATTGATGCAGTTGTGGTTGGCGCTGACGGGTTACGGTGGCGATTTACTGGGATTTATGGTAGTTCTATAGATAATCAAAAGCATCATACTTGGAATATTTTAAGAAGATTAGCTCCCCAATTCATCATTCCTTGGATATGCAGAGGTGATTTTAATGAAGATGGAAGGAAAAAAGGGTGGAGCTGTAAGGGCTTCGAATTCGGTTGTCGAGTTCAATGAGGCAGTGCTGGATTGTGATTTGGGAGACTTAGGGTGGCAGGGATACCCTTATACCTGGTCTAATAAAAGTTTCGGAAGTCCGTTTGTGGAGGAGAGATTGGATAGGTTTTTCGGGATTTCGGTGTGACATAATCTGTCTTACACAACAACAGTCATGAATCTGGATGTATGGAGTTTGGACCACTGCATTGCTCTACTTGAACTGGGTCAGGAAGCATGATTAGGGGGAATGCATAGAAAGAGTAGGAAAAGAAATTTATATTATGAAGATATATGGAGTAGGTATGCTAGATATAGAGATATTATTTAGGATTATTGGGCTGAGTCAGAAGGAGATTTGGAATGGGATGCGATGCGAAGCGATCCAGAACTTCAGGTTAAAGGCTGGTCAGTGTCCAGATAAACTTCATCAGTGGAGTAAAAATGTTTTTGGGGGCAGGAGATTAAAGCTGAAGCAGGTCACTCGGAAGTTGAAATGGTTAAAAAAAGAAATGGACCATTACGAGAAGGGTGAGAGGATTTTAGCAATTGAAAAGGAGATACATGGCTGTTTGCAGGATAAGGAACAATACTGGAGGAAAAGATCTAGAGTTTCTTGGCTTAGCGAAGGTGACAGGAACACTAAATTTTTCCAAACTAGAGCCACCGAGAGAAAGAGGAGAAATGAAATCAGAGGGGTCGAAAATGCGTTAGGGGAGTGGGTAACAGGTGAAGCTGAAATAGAGGAGACTGTGTGTGGGTATTTTCAGAAGTTGTTTACATCTTCGACACCTGATGCGGTTCAAATGGAGGAGGCTCTTGTAGGGGTGTCGAGGTTGGTTACTGAAGAGATGAATGGAAGTCTTGATGCTATGTTCTCCCTAGAGGAAATAACCACAGCCCTCAACCAAATGCATCCCACCAAAGCCCCAGGACCCGATGGATTATCAGCTGTGTTTTACCAAAAGCAATGGTCATCAGTTAAAGGTCAAGTACTTCATACCTATGCTGTCAAAGGCGCCGCCTAAGCGGCGCTTAGGCAGGCGCCTTGACAATTTCAAGCTGAAAACGCTTAGGCGGCCTGCTGGAAACAAGTGACTGTTTGAGAGCTGTGCCCACGTGGTCAACAAGTGCCCATGCATCAAAATTGAAAGCTTTTTGAAGAGAGAGAATTGCCAGTAAATGCACATGAGCTGTTTGCCTATTTCCAAATGAAATTTACAGCTATATTTGTATTGTTTACAACATATATTTATTATTTTTTTGATAAATTCATTTATATGGTGTGACTTTTGTGGGCATCTTTGGAGGCATTTGATTCAAAAATTCAAAAAGTATTAAATTCATTTACATAGTGTGACCACTTTGGTGTGGGCCGTGTGGCAACACGAGTTGTTTCCCTGAAAATTGAAGTCAAAAAGTGTGATTTGAATCATTTATATATTCTCCATTTGTAGAATTTTTTTCAACTCATATACTCCATTTCGTAGAGGGCTCCACAGAAAATAGGAAATAAAAATAAAAACACTTGCACTTAATTAATTATTGGTATCACTTGTTTGATTTGTTTATTTAAGTTATAAAATTTTATATAATAGATAAAAAAAATATGTATAGTTGACTAGTCAATCAGCTCTTTGACAAATTAAAGGGGCGCTTGGGCGGCACTTTGGCAACGCTGGCAGGTTAGACTATCAAAACGCCTTGCACCCCCTACCGCCTTTGACAGCATAGCTTCAGACCTGTTCCAATGTTCTAAACCATGGCGAAGACATCTCTAGCCTCAAGTCTTTAACCATACCCTGATAACCCTTATTCCGAAAAAGAACCAGCCCAAGAAAATGACGGATTTTAGGCCTATCAACCTTTGCAACGTGATTTACAGGCTTATTGCAAAAACTATAGCAAATAGGCTTAAAGGCAGCCTTGAAGGCCTCATTTCGCTCAACTAAAGTGATTTTGTTCCTAAACGACTCATTTATGATAACATTATAATCAGTTATGAATTCCTCCACAAGATTAGAAGCAAGGGCAAAAAGGGTTTGATGGCCCTTAAACTTGACATTAGTAAAGCTTATTACCGGATTGAATGGTGTTTTGTGGATAGAGTCATGGACAGGTTGGGGTTTTCTCCCAGGTGGCGTAGGCTGATTCAAAATATATTATCCCTTACTTTTTTTGTGATCATTAATGGAGAAGCAAAAGGCTTCAGTCGGCCACAAAGGAGGCTTAGACAAGGCTGTCCTTTTCTCGGTATATCTTTATCCTTTGTGCTGAAGCTTTCTCACGGTTACTGCACAAAGCAGAAAAAGACAAACAGATATCAAGGATAAAGTTTGGAAAGGAGCTTTTAGCGTCGCATCTTCTCTTTGCCGATGATAGTCTCATCCTTGCCAACGCTGCAATCCAAAAATGTCCCCAACTAAAGAGGATTTTTGAGGTTTATGCTTGTGCTTCAAGGCAGATTTTTAATTTCGAAAAGTCTTCAATGGTATTTAGCCCAAACACATACAGGAATGATGTTTCCAAATCAAAGGAATTTTCCATCTAGATATTACATCTCCACATGAGAAGTGCCTGGGCCTCCCTTCAATGGTAGGCAGAAACAAGAGAGCCCTATACACTGATATGAAAATCAAGATCTTAAAAAAGCTGAAGTTAGGAACCGCTGGAACCGAACGGTTCGGTTAGGGTTCAGAACCGTTTGGTTCCAGTAGGAACCGGGTTGGAACCCCATCCCCAACGGCTACTAGCTGTTGGGGACAGCCCAATGGCTAGTAGCCGTTGGGATGGGACAGGGATAAAAAAATTGGGGATTTCCCAAATTACCCCTAATACATTAATAAAACGGCTAATTTTAGGGGCATTTTAGGTATCAAAAAAATATTCTAAAAATGTATAAATAAGGGTCATTTTTCATTATTTCAACACACAAATTTCTCAATTCTCTCATCTATAATTACAATTTATCATTCTCAATTCTCTAATTCTTTAAAATTTCTTAAACAACAAATGGCAAGCTCATCTGAGAACACAATGTCAAATGTGTCAACTCAAGAGAGCGGCCCTAGTATCGATTCACGGAGAAGAGAAGTTAGGTCTCGTTCCTCGGATGTTTTTAAAATTCATTTTCATTTAATCGATACTGCAAATGAAGGTCCAAGAGCAGTATGCAATCATTGTGGGGTTTCTTACAAATTTACTGGTGGATACGGCAATATGCACAAGCACCTAGAAAGACATCATGATGTTGAGCTTGGACTTGATACGACGCACTCTCAAATGGCCAGGTACGCATCATCTAGTAGAGGTACGAGTTCTTTAGATTTATTTAAATATTCTGATGCTAAAAATAAAGAAGAATTTGCTAAATTAACTTGTATAGCACATCTTTCTTTAAGTTTTGATGAAAAACTTGCTTTGATCAACAAGCACTGATAATGATGATTGATAATTCAAGAATTGTAAAATTACAATGGGGAAATATCTTAAAATTGTAATGGAACTACGTGGGCTTTGATTCCTCACCTCTGGAGGATACGTAAGCAACTTAAGTTTTTAAAAATTTAAGTTCAAACTCTTTAATTTAATAATTTTATTTTTAATTTTTTTAGACAAGAATTTTATTTGTAATTTAATGTAAGTTTATTATATAAATTCAAATTCATAATTTTAAATTAACTTTTCAATCTCAATTTTTTTATTTTAAAAAAAAACGGATGGAACCGGAACCGGAATTAACCAGTCTAGTTCCGGTTCCACACTCGTGGAACCGGGAACCGGCCGGTTCAATTCCGAACCGGACCGGTGGCCAGGTCTATCTCCGGCTTTTGGCGGGATGATTTTACCTCTATTATTATGCATTCTCTTTCCCGTTAATGAAATTTCTCATCTTTTCAAAAAAAAAAAAAAAAATTAACATGGACACGGTATTTCATAAAATTTCTTTCAATTTACTGTAATGATTGTAATTGTACAAAGACAGCCAAAGTGCGAACGTTGTGCAAAACTAATTGATGAAGCAAACTCGGGTAAATGATTTCACACAAAATCCCAATAGCACATGTAGAAGGTAATTAATTGAAGCAATAAATTATATGTTACCTGATACTTGTCTGTCCACCTGTATCAAGAAACAACAAAAATCTATCATGAACAGACATCACCTCAATATTAAGACACAAAATTGAAATGATCGAAAACAACTTCTTAAAACTTTTAATAACTATTCATCACTCACAAAAGAGTAACTACCGACTAACAATAACAACCATCTCAATTTTGTTTTAATTTTCACCTCAATAAAGAGGGCTCTAAATTCATGATAGAATCAATCCTCTCAAACAGGCAAGTTCCATGCAGGAATAAATGCTTAAATGAACATGATTCTTAATGCAAATTAAGAAGAGTAAAACTACATATAGTTCCAAAGAGACAAAAGCAGATAAAGATCCACATCGATGTTAATTTGGACAACTCAAAATGCCAGTTGCAATTATGGATCCAAGGGGAACAGAGTGACATACCCAGATCCCAGACTTGGAATTTGATGTTGTTATATTCTACTGTTTCTACATTAAATCCAATTGCTGCATCAATAAAATAAAAGGCAATCAGCAAAGAATATACATATATCTATCAAACTACAGAAACTCCATTCGAATGCTAAAGCAAAATGTAACAGCTAAATCTACAACTTAACGATTGATTTATGTCATAAATTTCTTAAAATAATAAAACATCAACATTTGAAACTTGAAAAAGGAAAATTACTTGGAATAGTAGAGACAACTTCACCCATTTGAAGCCGATCTGCAAAACCAAAACCAAATACAAAACATAAAAGTCATCAAAAAACAACAACCACCCAATTCACAAAATCACTAAAAAAGGAAAAGGGTATTACTAAAATCACAGGGAGGGGGGGGAACATACAGAGAATCGTAGTTTTGCCAGCATTGTCAAGGCCAAGAACTAGAATCCTAGCCTCTTTGTTGCCAAAAAGCGAAGAGAACAATCGCGTAAACAAAATACCCATGTTTTGATTTTGTATTCTTAGTGCACTCACAATAACAGATCAGAAAAATTGAAGCTTTTTCGATATTGAATTTCGGATCGGATCTGCAAAGCAGATTCCCCTGTTCCTCCCTGCGAATAAAAATAATAACAACATGATTTTAAATTTTCAAAAAAAATGCATGTAAATGTGAATATATTTGTTTAACGTGCCTGGTGGAAAAGGGGAGAGTGTCTGCTTGCGAAATTTGTTGAGACTTTTGGGTTATGAAAATTAAAAAGATTGTTTAGATAGAACACTGATTTAACTCTGTAATTATTAAATTATTTTATGGTGTTTTCATAATCGGACCGATGATTAAAAGATTTAATTGGTTAGTAATTCGACCGATTAAATCGTTCCGAAAAAATCTACAGAACCAACTTAAGTTATAAATAATTTTATGTAATTATAAATTATAAAAAATATTAAATTTTTAAACTAATCTAATATGATTCGCTGATTTTGATCGATTTTTATTATTTAACAGGACCAAACTCACCGGCGGTGTGCGGTTGATCGGCCGGTCGCCAAGTCAGCATACGATTCAAGCACTCATCATGGCCTTATATTTTTTAGTCATCTGGAAGGAAAATACCCAAGTTCTTTATTTTCCTTCTACTATCTTTTCATTCGTAAACTAAACGCAAGAAAGTGTGATCTTAGTCAAAAGAGATTTCTAGACACCTTAAATCATGGTGTGGTCTTAGTCAAAAGAGATTTATAGACTAATTGAATTTATATTGAAACATAAATACAAATAGAATACGAATATTCAATTAATCCTAACATTAATAGATTTATTAAAAATGACTCATTAAATATATAAAATATTATTTTTCTATTATAATTAATAGTGTCTTGAATCTTACTTGAAAAGTAATAACCAGTAAATGAAAATAATAAAACGAATACTAAACGAATTAATGATCTCAAATTTGTAATACTAAACATCGAATCGAATCGATCTATTTATTAAACAAATATATTTTTTCAAATATGGATTTGTTTGAAAACAAATTGAATCAATAAATGAATCTTAAACCAAATTGCTACCCGTAATGTATGCACACAAAAAAGCAATAGGTTATGCCCAGATACCCTAACACACTCCCTTGCTTCACGCCCCTCACTTTTAGGAGGGAGAAATTCTTATATGCAACAGTGGTACCACGTCACCCATGCAACAAACCAATCATCAACTGCCACGCGTGCTAAAAATTAAAAAACAACTAAAAAATAGGTGAAGAAACTCTATATGTCATTTTTTAATTGGCTTGTGGTACCACGTCATTCATACCACTGTTGCACCAAATAATCTCTCCTTAGGAGGTGGTATATCATGTGGCGGGTGTATATGTCATCTCTCTCACAGCAGACGGGCCCCACACAGTTATGAGGCCCGCCTGATGTCATATACACTCGGCACATAATATAATTTTCGCACTCTTAGATGAGGTTCGAATCCTAGAATAAAAATGTAATAAAAAAAAAAAGCTTATTGAAATTAAGATGTACAAAAAACTGTCAGTTCGATTACTAAACATTAAAATGAGTAAAAAAAAAGTTCAAATCCTAAGCCTACATAAACATGTCATATGCTCTCCCCACATAAACAAACCACCTATAAACACAACTTCAATTTGCTTCTCCCTCCTCTCCTCTTATTTGTATGCTCTGTTTCAGTGGGGCTGCTGCTATCTACAGGGCTGATTGAAAAATCATCTCTGCTAGTTCCTGCAAAATTGCACGGTTTCCGTCAGATTCACTTTGGGGGTATCATCTTGAAGCAAAATTACAACAGAAACGGTAAAAAATGAATCGTTCGATTTGTTTGTTCAGAACTCTTTTTCACTCCAATTTCATTGCGAGTAAAGATCTACTTGCTTGCTGTGTTTTTGATTTAATATTTTCAACTACGAGGCCGCCAATTGTGTGCTAATGGATGTTCAGCTACAAATTTCAGCGATGGCGGCTAGCAGCTCTCTGAATAATTAGTTATAGAGTCAGTTATGAATTACCTGCTTAGCAGAGGGAACCTTGGGTTCTCCCCACTCCATGGTCTTCTGCTCAAGCATTTCAAAATCGGCCTTACCAGCCTGTTATAAGATGAAACACTGTGCATTAGCTACATAAGGTAATTGAAATAAAGCAAGAGGGGTAAGACGTTATGGAGGTATTATTATTACCTCTATTTGTGCCCCAATTTCTGAGTCAAAGCTCTGATATCGCTTGCGGATAAGCTCAGCCAAAGAGCCATCCTTTATTTCGTGACGAAAGGATCCACTCAGTATTCCATTGATTAAAAATAAAAATATCATTATAATAATCAATGGAAATGACTACAAGTGAAGAAGAATAATAATATGTCACCTCAATCAACCTGGCAGCACTTCGAAGTCCACGAGCCAGGGTATCCATACCAGTAATATGAGCAATGAACATGTCTTCAACGTCTGTGCTCTCCCTTCGTCTAAAATATTATGAGGTAAGAAGTAAAGTTAGTGATAAGAAGGCATTGAAAAGGTAGATATATAACATTGAACATGAAAACATGTTTGTAGAAGAATCATGAATGGACGAAAAAACTTACAATTTTGCATCAAAGTTGAATCCTCCTGGAGCCAACCCTCCCTGTGATAAAAAAACGAAATGAACTAAATTAGCCCCAGCTCATAATATCGTCTCAAACTGTTATGATGAATTAAAAAATTGCATTTGTTACATACATTTCTAATCACACTGAGCATAACCATCGTAGCCTCTCCAATATCTGTCATGAATTGATCTGTATCCCAACCTGTAAGATAGACAACAATTCTATATTACAACCTAAAGTCTCAGGATATCTAAAGGTTGAGTTTGTAAATTTTGACAAGAAATCAGCAAAAAAAAATAAAAAAAATAGCTAAATCAACTCACCAACTTGAGGGTCGCCAGTGTTTGCATCGATATTTCCTAGCAGACCATTGAGTCTGGCAGTTTCAAGATCATGATGGCAGCTGAGAAGTAAACAAGTTTTTAGGAATTCCAGATAAGCACTGGCAGAAATAGTATGAGGCAAGCATTAGTGCTCGAGATACAAGACATATGACATACCTGTGACCGGATAGGGTGGCATGGTTACACTCGATGTTTAGTTTAAATTCATCTACAAAAATATTGAGAAAAAAATAAGTTTAGATGTAAGTGTTACACCCAAACTTTGGCATAATACATGATGTATCAAAAAAGAGAATTGCAAATATTACTTATGAGGCCATATTTCCGCAAGAAATTAGCTGTTGTTGCAGCATCCCAATCATACCTGACAAGTTATCACCATGTGCAAAGATAAGGGGATCATATGCCAAATTTGCTAAATGTTAAACAAGTCAAGAAGCATACTGGTGTTTGGTAGGTTCTTGAGGCTTCGGTTCAATCAACAGAGTCCCTGAAAAACATTGAAGTAAAAGATAGCTCATTAGAATTTTGGTGGTGGCAAAATCAATTAAGAAGAAACAAGCAAGATTCAAATAAAAATGGTGGGAAGACAAAATCCGCCCACGTTCTTTTTTAGATCAAATAGAGGAATTGAAGATGAATAGGTGAGCGAAAATACCATTGAATCCTAGCTTCTGCTTGTACGCAACAGCAGCTTCTAAAAACCTTGCCTGTGAATAGGTAATCTCGGTATCATTTAAAAAAAGAACACAATATATCATAAAACTTAACCAGAAACATAACACTTGAGATAGTGAAATCTATTTACAGAAATAGACCCTACCAAGCAGAAAATAACATGAGAGAAGTATTTATCTAAGAAGGATATGTTTGTAAGCATACCAAGCAAGTGATCAGCTCTTCCCATGTCCGTGTTCAGGAGAGATTGATAACCTTCACGGCCACCCCAAAATACATAATTTTCTCCCCCTAAATAATGTGTGACCTGTGGAATATGTGAATGGGAATGCTATAAAACTACTAGAAATTATACTATTTTTGTCGCAGGAACTAACTATCATTTCTTCTAATACACGCGTACAAAATAACCCACCTCCATGGCCTTCTTGACTTGAGCTGCGGCATATGCATATACACCCACTTCTGAGCTGTAAAGCAAGTTGTTAAAAATTATTAAGTTAATAAACAAACTAATCAACTCCGGTCAAGTTAAAATAAAAGGTAACAACATAAAATCAAGAACTGCTATTTATTATATACATTACCTAGTAGCACCACCATGCATATAGCGAGGATGCGAAAATAACTGAGCAGTACCCCACAATGGATGAATCTTGGTTCCCTGCAGGTTCAAAAAGCTGATGTTTAAAGGTAAGATCTGCATGTAAATTTGTGAAGCCTTCAAGGACATCTTACGGAGACAAAAGATAGCATCTCTGCTCCACTCAATTACGATTAACTGTGAAGATTTGAGAAAATTTACACAACTGTTTGACATTAATGTTAAAACTTAAAAAAACCTACCTGAAGCTCTTTTGCAAGCGCCACCACTTCATCCAAGTTTGCATTAGTTTCCTGTTACACATATAACACCCAATTACCTAGTTCAGTGAGCAGGGTTATGATATAAACAATAAACAAGAATTAGAAACATTAGGAAAATGAACTTTAAAAAAATGCATCTGAAATAAAAAAGAAACACTTGGCAACGAACTTAAATGAGGCAATGAGCTAAGAAACTTAATTATATAAAAATTACCCACCTTAAGGGTTTTGCCATCAGGGGCTATATCCCTGTCGTGGAAACACCAAAGATCGACTCCAAGCTTGTTTATGAACTCAAAGTTGACTCTCACTGTAATATGCACCAAAATATGGGACACAGTACTTTTCAATTCTCACTCAATAATGAAACCGTAAGTAGACATCATAGCACATTCATAAATCTTACTTCTTCTTTTGGCCATAGCCAATGAATTGGTACCATCCTCCCATGGCCATGATTTCGTAGGCACACCAAATGGATCAGCTCCTGTTCCACGGAACGTGTGCCAAAATGCAACACTGAATCTCATCCAATCCTATGACCATTAATAACTTTGTCAGCTTACAAGCTACTAAAGAAAGCTAAAACGATATTAACAAAAGATACAGACCTTCATTTTCTTCCCAAGAATCACTTCTTCGGCATTATACCATTTAAATGCAAGATGGTTTTTGCTGGACGGACCCTGTAAAATATTGAATACAATTATAACTGTCTGGACATTAACAACACAAATAAACATATTTAATGGATTGAGATAAAGAAGGCCTTCTCTAAGGACCCTAACACAATTGGATGATTAGCACACTCAAAGACAAAGCAACATCTTTACACATATATAGGATACAAAACAAAAGGGTCATAAGCCTGTTTACCTCATACTTAATTTTGGGAATACCAGGGAAGAATTCCTCTTCCCAATCGTCCGAGTCAGCACATTTGCTGTCAAGATTAGCAGCACATGTTGGCGGTGCATCAGCAATCTGCACAATACAAAACCAACTCAATAATCAAATAAATTCATTGGTTAGGTAATATCAAAACATCATATGTCATAACAAGAACTATCTGCAAAAGCTCCAAAAGCACTTCTCAAGTGCTAAAACTCCTAGTCCTCGTCTTTCATTTTTCATTTTTTTTTTCAGAAACGCCTTAAATACTTCCTCATATCAAAAAGCAGTTTCATTTATCCCAACCAAACACTACAAAATAACATGAAACCGTGTTTGAAAATTCAAAAGCACTTTTGCACTAAATTACACAAAAAGTTCGATTCTTTACCACAAGAGATGAGACCACGCTCAAACAAAGCAGCAGCAGCAAATTTTTCTTAGCTTCCATCATTCCTTCTATCTCATGCAAAGTTAAAACTCTGGCAAAATCAATGAACAAACGATCATCTATCATCAATCATCAAACACAACCAACACACTATATGAAGAAACTAAAATATACCCATCATCAAAGTTCACAAATACAATCATGGGTTAATAACAAAAATCAATTACCACTTGCCAAAAAATGAATATATATATAAATAGCAAAAGACTACTGAAATGGTCATGAAAAGTTGAAACTTGAAGCATATTAAATGGAACCAAAAAAAAAATCAAAAATCGCATTACTAATCAGAGTGAGAGAGAGAGACTTACAAATTGAAGTGGATTCTTGAAATTTGATATTACAACAAAATAAGCTGGGAGAGTCAAGTATATATAAATAATTAATAAATACATATACACTAGTCTATTTTATATGGAATTGAATTTTAATTATGTTTTACCCATTTGGATTATCTTTAAAAATTACAATTTACTGTTTTCTCCTCTGATTATTAGACACTGACTTCTAAAAAGTAAGGAATGATTTGTCATTTTAAATATAAAAACACATTTATTTGAGGATTGGATATTAACACGATAATGATATATATTGTAATTTGAGATAGATGAGATTTTATTTAAGTTTGAATTAAAAAAAAAAAGATTTGATTTCTTTGGACGTGAGAATCTTAATTTTTTAGAGTAATTTTTTTGTGCAATAAGTTATGGTTAACGTGATATCACTTACAAATTAGTAAATGACATGTAAGATTTAAAATCAATCTTTTTAGTTTTTTTTTTAATATTTTAACATGCGTGATAATGATTGATTAGTTAAGAGGTGACATAATCAATAGTCAAGACTCGAGTTTCCGAAATTACTAAAGATAAGAAAAAGTGAGGTGGCGCCTTGAGTTCTTTGGATAAAGATTTGAAACGGTGATGACGCATTCAAAGGACAAAAATAAAAAATAAATACCATTTTTAGAAAAACATATCTCGAAATTTGGAATTAAATTAGATAAATGGGTAAGAATTTTGTTAAAAATTTAAAGCTTATAAATTATTTCATGAGCTATTTGCCTATTGAGCTTCAAGAAGTAAAAATGGGCTACAATCTCATTCATATATTGGGCTCAAGTTTTGTGGCAACTTAGGATAAAAAGTGGGCTTGCATTTAGTTTTGTTGGGCCGCACAAACGGATATGGCCCATATTGTTTGTTTACTTTCATTGTTTTTTTCGCCTTTCTTTCTTACTTTTTGAGTGTACCTACTAGAAAATCGTTTATACACATGATGAAGCTAAAAAGTTCGGTTCTATTGGATGTTTTTTTTTTTTTTTTTTTTTTTGATAATCAGGGTGTCCGTATCAGCTTACGCGATGTTTTTTTTTTTATAACCGGGGTGTCCGGGCCAGCTTACGCGCACCTCGACTAATCCTCGGGACTTGTGCCCCTTGCCCTCAGAAGTTTCCCAACACATATCAGGGTAAGTCGCTGGCTTTTCACATCAGGAGGCATGGCCCCAAGGAAATGCATCTAATGTGATTCGAACCTTAAACCTGAGAGAGCAAACCACTCAAGCCCAAAGCCTTTACCACTGAGGCAACCTCTTTGGGTTGTTCTATTTGATGTTGTGATGCTAAAAAAACAATAATTATTAAACGTATTGTAATGATTTGATTGTGGGAAAAGTTAAAAATTTTAATTTTTGCAAAATTCAATTTTTGAAAGAAATTATGATTAGTAATCGTAATTATTATCATTAACCAAACGTTAAAAACTATATTTTGATTAAAATATAATTTTATTATCTCATCATTGATCAAACTACAACCCCAATGAGAGTCTTATCCAATAAAAATATGAAATATGTACTGGGGGAGGCCGAATCATAGAAATGTTAAATATGAAAGTTCAGGTAAAAAAAAAAATTAAATGCTAAAAATACTTGAATATAAATTTTATTAGGCCCTTTGATCTTAAAGGTCATCCGCCATACATATATATATATATCAACGGTGGTGATATAGAAAAACTTCAATCTATAAATTAGCAACATCACTTCGATATATTGTGATGTTATTTAAAAATTATAACGTTAGTATGGTTGATGGCAAAATGCTTAATATTTGATTGTCAGATCATTAGTTCGAGTTTAATGAGTGTATTTTTTGTAAGAGCCTGAGACAGTCAGAGATTTTACATACTCCACTTAAGCTTGGATCAGATGATTTGGCGGCGAGACATCTGACATTTAAAAAAAAGTTATGACATTATTTAATAATTAGATTGAGAAATGACAATCAAATTTCCGATTGACTTGAAATGAGTCGGCATTATATTTGACTCCTTTTTTGGGGGGGAACTATTTATGAAGTATTTTATCTAAATTTCTATATATATTTGATTTGAATTGAATTATAGAGGAATGCCAACTTTTTTTCTTTGTTGGTCTTTTAAGTAATTAAAAGCTAGGTGGAATCTGGACTGAACTTAATTTGTGATTGAATCAAAATTTGTTTCCCAAGACTCGAAAAATGCAATTTGGTAACTACTACCAACTTGTGTGTGGAATTGGAATTTTAAAATTTCGATTCCACTAAAGTTATGAAAATTATAATGAAGTTTCAATCGATTTAAACTTATCCAAGAACTTATATCAATTGCAGTCAATTCTAAACAATTTAATAAATTGATTTTTTTTTTAAATATATACATTGCATCGCACACCAAATTAAAAGAGTTAAATTAACTAAATTATTATTTGAGAATAGATATATATATTTAAAAAATATTTGCTCATATCTCTCACAAGATTCCAACTAGGCATGGCAGAAGGACCCCTACCCGGCTCGGGTCCGCATGGACCCGGACGACCCGGGTCCGGGATTAAAAAATCCGGACCGGGTCTTAAATATTTGGATCCGGGTTCGCACTGGTTAGGAAAAAAAATAAAAAATATAATATAATATAATGAAAAATACAAATAATATGCATTTTTATATATAAAAAAATATATAATAGAATATAATTAAAAAATATAAAAGAATTGAAATAAAACTAATAAATTGACAAAATTCAAATATAAATATAAAAACAATTAAAAATTAAAAAAAAAAATTAAAAAAAAAAAAAAGAAACCGGGTATCTGGATCCGGACCGGATAGACCCGGGTCCGGAACCGGACCCGAGGTAATCCAGATTTTGCCATCCCTAATTCCAACTAGAGTAGTTAGATGAAAAAATTTATTTAAAAATCACTCGACCAAACTTATCGGGACATAAATTGAACTTTTCTTAAAACACTGATTAAGTAGACCCAGCCACGGTTTAGCTTTGAAACCTTAACCGAACAGGAACTGAATCGCCGAACCAACAATTTTCGTTAGCGACATTCACAAGATGGATTTTGATGATGCAACATTAGAATAATTTGATTCGCATTAGCGGATATTACAAAAAGATGTCGAAGTATTTTGGTGGTGAAGAGTAATGGATGTGAAGACTGGTGCTTATTAAAGAAAATCTTACGTGGTCTTATCTTAGGGCTCTCTTTGTAACTGAGTTAATAATTTAAGTCTTTAAGTTCATATGGTTCATGCACATTCATTTAGATATATTAGGGTCAAGTGTATAACGTTTTTTAACCTTCAAATTCCTGTATTTTTACACTTGGACCAGCATACTGGTCTTTGGAACTGGAATACTGGTCAATATATTGTTGGAGTTTGTGCTCGGCAAGCCAAATTTTATTGTATTTATTGTAAATACGATGTACATTATATTTTATTATGAATAAAATTAAGTAATTTTCATCAATATAATCTTATATATAATAAGAACGTAAATGACCGTAAAATGAATAGTTGTGACATAATTACAAAAGCGCAGTAATTGTTACTGAGAAATGTCACAATATAATTCATTCTTTAAATGTTTCTGGTCAAGGTTTACATATCTGTTCGATTAGTAAACCCGTGAGACCGGTACATGTCGTATATTATAATTGTTCTAATGGTTTATCTTAGTAAATCATGAGTTTTGGGAGGCTCGTATAGACACGTATGTATTTATTGGATAAATATTGAACGACTCATTCGAAGATTCCTGATAGATGGTACACCAACGTCAATAGGAATTTTTACGAGTCGAATAACATTATTAGCTCATTTGACTTGTGATACCACTATGGATATGTGAGACATCTTTCATGCTTTGATGACAGTCACGTCAACGATCTTTTAAGATCAGACCTTCACATGTTCGTTGGGTATGGACTGATACTCACGATATCATGTGATGTATCCAGAGAGGATCAGTTAGTCTCGTGTACGGGATTTAGGTGTCCAATTTGTGATTCTTTGAAATCTTTGGCCGAGGTATGATTCGGAAACGAGTTCCGAATATTTATTGAAGAATCAAAATTATGTCGCGATACATGAATTGTTCATAGCGGAGGTTTGACATTTAATCTATATCTCCAGAACAATTCGGATGACCTATGACAGAATGATTATATATGCAATGACTTTGATTTGGATGGTTCAACTCGATTATATGCTGTCCTCGTAATTTGTGAGTGGACAAGTTACGGACATGGAAATTGTTTCTGCGACAGATAAACTTGAACCTAGAGAGTCCCACAATATAAGTTTACTCGTTGAGCACTTGAACAGTTAATTATGGATAATTCGGATTATTCATAATATACACATGCGTATTAAATAATGTGTATTTGTATACGATACATAATTTAGATTAGATACACATGATGACACTTGTTTATTATTGTTATTAATTTTAATTGTTAATTAATTATTAATAATAATAAAATTGGAAGAATATTCTTGGAATATTTTTCCATGTATTTATTTTGTCATTTTGTTAATATTAAAATGAATAAATTAATTTGTTAATTAATTTATTTTAATTAAAGAATATTACATTAATATTCTTTAATTTGGTAAATTTTGATTTGCCAAACCAAGTGTATTTGACACATGGATTTTTATTAACAAAATATCAAAATAATTAATTTATTGGATAAAATCTAATGGTGTCAAAATTTTGGCCCCGAAAATTAATTAATTTTGTTGTAAAATTAATTAGGGTTCTTTTACTATATATGAAAACTTGTTTTCATTTTACAAGTTTGGAACCAATTCTCATGTGTTGAGAAACAAAAAAAGAAAAGAGAGATTAAGGTTCTAAACTAAACATCCACACCAAAAAGGAAAAGGAAATTGGTGACAAGAAATTGATATTAAGGTAATATTAATTTCCTAATTTTCTATTTTCTTAAGTTTTGTTTTTTAGCATGTAAATATGTATGAGATATGTATATTGCTGTTTGAATAAATATGTATTTGAAATAAAATTTGATGTTGGATGTTAGTTAATCTTAAGATTTTTTCTTTAAAGCATGTGTGTATGGGTAAAATTTGGGGCAAGGGCATTCTTGACTTTTCGTTCCAGGCCCACTAACAGTAACAGCCCAATCCCACCAAACAGAACCCAGAACAGACCAGATCTAAGGGCCCAGTTACCTCCTCAGCCCCAGAGAGGCCTTCCATGCAAACCCAAGACTTGTCAGTTACCCCAAACCTAAAACGCCAGAATCAATGTCAGTAATTCCTTTACGTGGTTAGCCGTTTTTGATATTCAACTGACAAACAATTAGTGGATGAGTTAAAGCAGGCCTTTAAAGCAGATCTCGAAGGAGCTTATAAAGAGAAGAAGTGATTCATTGTTAGGCAAGGCTTAGCTCTCATACTTGAGCTCTCTAAGCTTCTTACTCTCTAAACACCGGCCACCGCCCTCACGGCAGTCAACGAAAGTCAAGGTAACATCAAGCCTTGCTCTTTCATTATTTATAGCTCGTCTTCACTACTGACTTGAGCGTCGGAGTGCCTACGACACCCACCATACCGGTGGGCAGTACTCTCCCGATCATTCTATCTTTGTTTTGCAGGATCGCTAGTGCCTCCAGAAAATCAGATTCTCGATTGTGGACCTCAGGTGAAAATCGGCATCCATAATTTGGCACCCACCATGGGGCCTTAGCGATTCATAGCAGGCAAAGATCACTCAGACTACGGTCACTAAAAGCACGATTACTTATGGCTTCTAGCAGTGAACAGACATCAGACCATATGGCAGCATAATTAGCCATGCTCCAAGAATGGTTACGAACTTTAGAAGAAGAGAACCTGACCATGCGAAACTCCAATGCAAACCTACAGAAGCAGTTAGAGCGAATCTCTTCAACCTCTCAACATCGTGACATTCCAGACCATCCCAACAATCATCTAATCCCAACCGGTCTTATGGGGGCATTCAATAAGGTAACAAGCGACAATCCGCCTTCAGACAACCATCCACCAAATCAAGGAATAAGTCGACATATCTCCCCAACCGACCAAGCACGGCAAGTTGCCTCTACCATGCGTAAGGAAATGAAGGAGTTCAAAGATGCAATTCTCTCTAGCCTACCTGCTGTCAGACTACCAGTGAGAAAAAGTCGAGCCGGCTGTTGGTTTCTATTAAGGTCCCAAGATCATAAACAAGCATGAAATATGTGCGAATACAAATCAACGAAGTTGCGGAATACTCACATCGATCGGTTGAGCGATGCGGCAACGAACAAAAACTCAAAATCTGCTCACTGCAGCTCACGGCAGTGGACTGCTCCAAGCTCACTGTTTTGGCGTCCATGGTGGTCCTTCGTCAAGCTCCAAGCTTCGTCGAATGGTTCCCGGCTCATGGGTGGACTTCCCTATCACCTTCGCATGTCTCTCTGAGTGCTAGCTCTTGTGATTTTTGCCACAAAAATCACACACTCATGCTTCCCATTGCTCTCGGTTTTGAGCAAAAACCAGTGAGCAAAAACAGCCCATTGGGCGTGAATAAGAGGAGAGAAAAGAGAGGAGAGAGTGTTTTCATTTACAAAATGTGTATTAGCCTTTTGTTTTTCCAAAAAACAAATAATATATACCATTTCACTTTTCCAAAAAGTCAAGGCAATAAAGTTTGCCAACCACTCTCATCATTCAATCAATCAATCTCATCAATCAATCAATTGTCACATCACTCAAAGTGACATGTGATTTGACGTTTGATGTGATTAATGATTTGACGCTTGATATGACTTGCGTGCCGCACTCGAATTCGAAATGCGAATGCGCTCGCAAACAATCTCGGGCTCGGGTTCGCTAATTCCAATTAACAAATTTTCCGTTGCGACGTAATTAAATGATTACGCCTAGCGAAATCACTATTCACGTCGCTAACGAATTAATTCTACATTAACTCGTTCGCCCGAATTAAAATCTAATTTTAATTCCGAATCGAAATCCAATTTCGTTTAATATATCAAATATATTAATTATCGATTAATTCCAAATTAATAGTTATCTCTCTTAATTGATATTTTATCCCAGATAAAATATCTTCGCAATTAATCCCATATTAATTTTCTCTCTCTTCTAATTAATCACAGATTAATTTAGAGTGCGAGTCATACATCATCGGTGAATCTTCGGGAAGCGACCCATGAGATCCCCAGATATGTTGGCAATAAATTCGGTCATTGGACTATCTGAACACGTAAGTACCAAGTACTACGTTTTACCGATTTACAAGACAATGTTGGCTTCTAGCAAAGCGCCATGCCTACCCAATTCTCCATAAATATCCTTACAGGAATAAATGATCTATATCAGGCGTAGTATACGTAGTATTGCATATTTCTGTCCAGTATCGGATGACCAAGTGCTAGGCTTGGGGCTGGAATTGTGTCTGCCCCGTACAAAGCACATGTCGGATTTCTGGTAACTAGTCTCTATAATCGGATAAACATGACCTTGTTATTTTATCCTGATGACTGCAGTACTTAAGAGTACTAGTACCGTATCCTACGTGACCATCATCTCCATATGACTGAAGTGATACTTCCGTCTTGACATCACACCCAACATACTACGATTCTCAATATACCCAGCATTGGCGTACACAGAACCTGTTAAAGCCCTGGACGACCGCAACCAAAGTAGATTGATTGTCGCAAGTATTAGCGGTGCAAGTCTCAGGTTAAGACCAAATACACCTACCCTGATTTCGGACTTCCATAGACACATAGTCATACTACCAATGGAATTCTGAGGGGGTCTATCCAGAGCGAAGCTGTTTCCCGTACCATCGGTAAAACACAACCTCCTATTACACTTGCATGAGTATCCTATACCCAAATATATGAGAACTATGTCGTTGTGCCCTCACAACGCGCACAAGTATAATACTAGTCTTTTACGTATTCATCGATGTCCAATCTCGATAATACTCTGACTATGGATATTTAATGATTTATCCTTCATGGACTGATACTGTCTCATATCATTCTCCGTCCAGGAACAAATCATAGGGACCTCCTATCATTTATATATCTAGGTGATCTAATCACAAATGATAAGAGTGCAATCTTCTTTGTTACATAGTTAATTTGTACAACAACACCATGATATGTACAAATAGTGACGCTATGGGTCATAATTGTCCAATAATCTCCCACTTGGCCTATAGCCAGTCACTCGAGTGTCTTACACCCGAACTATGTACGGTTGGCTCATTCTGTCTCAGTCCGTTCGAACGCGTTTACGAACTCTACTCGAACGTGCATGCGTTTTGTTTTATCATGCATAAGGTCTTATCTCGTTCGAATGCGTTCTAGAACGCTATACGAACGCGAACCTTCTGTTTACCGTTCGAACGTGTTTTCAAACGCTACACGAACGTATATACAGTGAACCGAGTCTTTTTCATCACATTTCATGCATGATTGCTTCTTGGGTGATTTCTCTTGCATTATGTAATAATCATATCATTCCATTATTGATACTTTTACTGTTGTCATCTATTTGTATTCCCGCATTTATCTATTTGATGTGTTCGTGAGATTGTGTTCAAGTATGATTTAGCCATTAGTACGTTATTCCTCTATGCATGATTTGGTTATCTTCTTTCGCAATAGGCGTTCAATTTACGTTTATGTTTAGGTTGTTATTTATTTTTCGTATTTGATGATTCAATATGTTCATGAGATTATTATGTGATATCGTATGTTAGCCGTTATGATGATTTATTTTATACATGCGAACTTAGGAATAGATTATCCTTGGAAATATAGGTTGCTTAGGCTTGGTTAGATTATTCAAAAATCATATCATTACAAGTGGCATAAGTAAGGGGCCATTTCGAACCCAACGGTTTGAGGTCTTCCCTTGCGAGGGGTGAGTGCGGCATTAAATAATTTTCCCGGTTCACACCGGGTGGCGACTCCATGTAATTTCTCTGGTTTAGTTCCCCCGTGGGCTACTCCGTACTCCCGATCGGGCCACGATCATGGAACAGCGTCACCGATTTCTGTGTCCTACAGACATCCCCCACGCAATCATGTCGAGTCAATTGATGACTTGGACTTCCTCCAGACCGTACGACATTGTCGAGTGAAATTAACTCATGAATCTTCATCTGGTTCAGTCGACTGGAGACATCCCCCGAAGGACTCATGTCGAGTCAATTGAGGACTTGGACTTCCTCCAGTCCATATGATATTGTCGTGTGAAATAACTCCCGAATCTTCATCTGGTTCAGTCGACCGAGGACATCCCTCATGGACTCATGTCGAGTCAATTAATGACTTTGACTTCCTCCAGACCGTACGACATTATCGAGTGAAATTAGCTTGTGAACCTTCATCTGGTTCAGTCGACCGGGGACATCCCCCGAAGGACTCGTGTCGAGTCAATTGAGGACTTGGACTTCCTTCAGTCTATACGACATTGTCGTGTGAATTAACTTCTGAACCTTCATCTGGTTCAGTCGACCGGTGGCATCCCCATGAACATATGTTGAGTCAATTGAAGAACTTGGACTTTCATCAGTTCATACGACAAGGACGAATGAATTAACTTTGAACCTTCGTCAGGTTCAGTTAGCAGGTCCCCCACGTTCTATCTCATTCGACATGCACATAAATATTCTCCAAGTCAAGGACTTCTAGACTTAGAGAGTATGAGACAAACTGTATCGGCAAAATTTGGGGCAAGGGCATTCTTGACTTTTCATTCCAGACCCACTAACAGTAACAGCCTAATCCTACCAAACAGAACCCAGAACAGACCAGATCCAAAGGCCCATTTACCTCATCAGCCCTAGAGAGGCCTTCCATGCAAACCTAAGACTTGTCAGTTACCCCAAGCCTAAAACGCCAGAATCAATGTCAGTAATTCCCTTACGTGGTTAGCCGTTTTTGATATTCAACTGACACAATTAGTGGAGGAGTTAAAGCAGACCTTTAAAGCAGATCTCGAATGAGCTTATAAAGAGAAGAAGTGATTCATTATTAGGCAGAGCTTAGCTCTCATACTTGAGCTCTCTAAGCTTCATACTCTCTAAACACCGGCCACCGCCCTTACGGCAGTCAACGAAAGTCAAGGTAACATCAAGCCTTGCTCTTTCAATATTTATAGCTCGTCTTTACTACTGACTTGAGCATCGGAGTGCCTACGGCACCCACCACACCGGTGGGCAGTACTCTCCGCTAATTCTACCTTTGTTTTGCAGGATTGTAGTGCCCCCGTAAAATCAGATTCTTGATTGTGGACCTCGGGTGAAAACCGGCATCCACAATGTGTTAATTAGATTAATTAGAGAATTAATCTAAAAATTAAAATTGTCATTCTAGAGTGATTTTACCACTCTAAGGTTGCCTAGAATTATTCTTGGGACTTTAAATTGTGGTGATTAAATTTGGTGTAAATTAATTGGATTAATTTAGTGATTAAATTGAATTATGGCATGAAAAATGGATAAATTATTTCTAGATCATATTTGAAATTGGGTATTAAAACAGAATATTTTTCATGTAAAATATGTTGTTTGGATGTTTTTGGATGTGTAATGGGTGGTGGATAAATTTAGGAAATTGTTCCGGGGTGAAAACACGAGAAAATGGTGAAATTCGCGTCAAAACGAGCTCACTACGTGCCGGTTGTGATCCCAACGAACTGGGCACTGTTCGGGCAGTCCAAGGGCTGACCGAACACTGCCTAAATGTCCGAGACGACCCGGCTCGGCGGTTGGTCAACCGGTTTGACCGTTTGCCCGTTACGCGTAGTATTTGTCGAAAAATATTTTCGTAAATAATTCGTCGTGTAACGAAATATATTATATTATTAAATATTAATAAATAATATATTTAAACTTGTTTGAGTGAATTATAAATATTTAATATTTATTAATTTGCTCGGAAAAATTTTAAAATGTTTAAAAACCTTTTCGCCTTCCGCCGCACCCTTCCGCTGCGCCTGCCCCAACGCATATATCGACATACCGGTGTTCGTTCGAACGCAAATATAACGAAGAGTTTCTGGACTTTTGCGTTCGAACACTACTCGAACGTGAAGTTTCTGGATAATTTCATTCGAACATCTTGGCGAACGTAACTCAAACGCAGACCGACATACTGATCCCATTAGGTTTCATGTCGGTATCAATGGTAATTTTTTATAGCCGTTTTAATTGCAGAACCGGCATAACAGTCACTGTAGACCGACATACTGATCTCAATTAAAAAACTGAGGCAGTTTTTTCTCTTCACTAGATATTTGAGCCCAACTTTGTTTTTGCTTATTCTAACACCTTCATACATTTTCTAATAAGCAAAAACAGAGAGTTTATTAAACCTTCATCATCATACACTCTCATACTCAAGCTCACACACTACACATATATTATCATTTGTAGTGAGCTTAGATTTCTTGGGTTAGCAACTCACACTTAAATTTTCTTATCATTTGTGAGTGCCCAAGTTGTGTTATTAATTTTCTTATCATTTAAACACTTGGTTGGTAAATCCCTTTGTGAGTGGGCATATTCAAAATAGTGATTTATGTAAAGGTTGTGAGTGAGTCTAGGAACAAAATTCTTTAAAAGGTTTAAGAGTGGGACATTGGAAAACTCTTATGTACAAGTTTGGAGTGAACCTATGGGACATAACTCTTGATTGTGAGTGAGCCAAGGAAAACTCTGTTGGGACATATGTGGAACCCCCTAGGGTCGGATCGGTGTCCCGCGCAGCGAAAATAGGTCTAACCCGTGGATATCAAGCATAAGAATACCATAATGAAGTGACTTATGAATAATTCTAGGTCACCCAAAAGTGGTCAATTGATTTTAGAATGGTAGCCTTAGCTCTAAGCTATTATCTAGAGTTCCAAACTCTAGTTTTATGTCTATATCTAACACAAACATTTTGACAAAATTACAATCATATTATGTTTATACTTCCAAAACATTCTAATACAATTAATTAACCTAATTTCAACATTATGTATCTAATACATAATTCAACATTATATGTCTCACTAATGAAAAATATAGCTTTTTTGAGAATATCAAACTTATCTAGCAATGTTGATTAAAATATCCAATCTACTTCTCATTGTTGAAATGTTTGGAGAACTTCCAAGGATTAGCAAGCTTGACTCCAAGATCCAATCTTGATTCCAATACTAGCAAGCTTCACCCCAAGATCCAATCTTGATTTCTCATATATGAAATGTTGTAGAGACCTCACAAAACTTCTCTAAACATCCCTCTTGTAGGAAACAGCTTTTTCTTTGCGCAGCGGAAATTGCGGATGGTGGCACCGGCTCCGGTATGGATCTTGAAAAGTTTCTTTGCCTTCTCACTTTGTTGTAGTACCCGAGATCAATCTTTTGGTGTCCAACACTTGGATCAACCACTCAATCTTCCGAACTATGACTCAAAACCAACAAACCGAAGTGTGGGCTTCACTCACAAAGATCAAACCTCTAAACTATTTAGAGAATTAAGATGTCACAATGGTGTTTGGCTTTTGGAATTTCAAACACTCTCACAACACTTGTGAATGTTTGAACTCTCTCTATTTTCTCTCAAATTATTTCTCACAACACTTATATGAATGAATGCAAAAATGTTAACCTTAAGAAGTGAGAGAAATGGTAGAGATTATATTCTCTTACACAAACCAACTAACATTATCATTAAGCATCTAATGTTTTATTGCAATGACCAACACAAAAATATGAATGCAATACCAAAGCATAAGAAATAATAAGCTAAAGACAATGACTTTGCCATTAAGCAGCTAATGCTTTCTTTCAGTGGCAAACACATAAATGTGGAGGCCATACCAAAGAATAAGAATGGATTAGCTAATGACAAAATTATTAGTTGTATACCAGCCACCTAATAGACATAATAAATTTGAGAGCATGGCAAGCCATATGGCTTTGTCTCATAAGGTAAATAAAAATCACTATCTCAATAATGATTAAATTACCGTCAATTATGTTGTAGTAATTATCTCATAATTATTAGTAACTTGATTATCTCATAATCAAAAAATTCTAGAAAACATTTAGTTAAACTAATTTAACATAGTTTTCATTTGTGACAATTAATATTATTAATTTCTTTAATATTATATAAATATAATGTGAGCATATTATTAGATAATCTAATTATATTAGGTTTGCTACAGTTAATCGAGCTAGTACGGGGACCAAATAGACCTACGGTTCCGGACTCCAATAATTTAGAAATATTAATTAAACTTTTTAATCAAAAGATACGAATTATTAACTTCGCGTTATTCCATTAAAAACTCGAAGTTGAACTCCCCCGTTACCGTAGATGGATAAAATAACCGAACAATTTCGGTGTCCATCGATATAGTCATTACATATGGATATAGCTCTTCACGAATATCTCATAAATAGAGTCGGGTCAAAATTCCGTTAACCCATCTAAATATTTTGTCTCTTAGCACCATTGATTCATAATGAACAATTAATTCATAACAATTATGATATAAAACTTTTTATTCGTAATAGAAAAGTTGAGCGCATATATTGTTCAAGTCCCGAATCAACTCTTAAAAAGATCTATTCTTCTTGCTTACGTAAGAATGAGTGAATTTCATATCTATGTAAACGTTCCCAGCCACACTAACCATATCCTCAAAATACGTTTATTGGCCGGGAATGCAACACCAACCTCACTGTAGGCATTGCATTTTTGCATACCGAACCCGATGAGGAGTCTTATAAGGAGGCACCGCCTTTAGTCGTGGAGTTCGTGGAAAGCGGTCGAAGGAAAGGTTAAGTCAAGAGATAATACATTTTGGAAATTAATTCGCCGAGTTTGCTCAAAGTTTGCTTGCTAAAAGTTTGTTTAATGCGTGTCTACAACCCGAAATCACCCCAAACCATTCTAAAGCCACCTAAGCACCCAAACCCACATCCAAAGCCCATAAAACCAAAATAAATCAAACACCAAGCCCACCCTCCATTAGGCCCACGACCATAACACTAAAATTACCCCTCCTTACACTATTTCCAACATGATTTACCCATATACCAAACTTACTTTAACCATTCCACCTCACTTTAACAAAATATTAAATAAATAACACTTCACTCATTCAATACCCATACCTCACCCATACTTCACTCATTCAAACCCATACCTCACCCATACTTCACTCATTCAAACCCATACCTCACTCATTCACACCCACACCTCACTCATTCAAGCCCATACCTCACTCATTCAAACCCATACCTCACTCATTCACACCCATACCTCACTCATTCACACTTACACCTCCACTACACCATTTGCCTATATAAACCATCATTTTCCACCTTGAAACCCCTAATACATATCAAGAGATAACAAGCATACATTGATCAAACACTTAAGCATTTGGAGATCAAAACAGCCCCCTCACTTCCCTTACAAGTCACGCCCATACAACCCTCATCTCCAAGCCATTCACTCACTGCCTCACTTATTTAAGACCTGAAACACGCACATTCTCCCCCCCCACTGCAGCCCTCATTTCCACGCCAAATAGCCTCCTCATTCAGCCTCATTTCCACGCATATACTGACTCCATTATAGCCCTACACCTCACACCAATCCAGCAGCAAAACAGCCCTATTCCAGCCTTATTTCACGCCCAAACAGTCCCATTTACACATCCCAGCCACCTGCTCCCACATAACCCCTGAAACTTGCGCCTAAACCACCCCATTTTAGCCCCTCAAACCAGTGCACGCAGCCCTCAAATCACCTTCTTTAATCACGCCCAAACAGCAGCTCAACACCACCCCCAAACAGTCCCCAATTTGCCAAAACAGTGAATAAAAAACTGCACTTGAAAGTCTTCGAGAAACCGACCAAACGGGAGTCCAATACCCCTCAAAATTCACCAAAACATCCCATAATACACTGCCAACCAGTGAGCCAAGTGTGGAGAATTAAATTGCAGTGAAACGAACTCAAAACAGCGAACGAAGTGGCAAAACAGTGAGCAAACGTCAAAACAGTGAATCGGTGGAATCGTGGTGACTTAGCCTTTCCGACGGCCGTGTAACGCGCCTCCGAGCACGACAAAAAAAGGTAGACCTGAGGGTTTATATCACAGAATTTTCTCACATTAAATAATGATTTAAAAATGTATTTTATGGCATTTTAACATGAGTAGTTAACTTGGCATGTTGTTGGAATTGACTCACATGAAATAATGGTTTAAAATGTGTTTAATGTGTTTAATTAGTTTAGTATGTTGTATTAAATTTATTTGCATGAGATAATGATTTAGGAAATGTATTTTTATTTGTTTAGCATCAATGATTAGCTTGGCGTGTCATTTAGGATTAATTCACATGAAATAATGATTTAGAATGGTTGTTTGAGCATGTTATTAGTTTACATGGAGTAATGACGTAGGAAGTATGTTTAATTTAAATGGCTATTTAAGCATGTTATTTAGAATTAGTTTACATGAAATATTGACTTAGAATATGTGTTTAGTAATGCTAGCATGAATAGTTAATTTAACATGTTAATTAATTTAGGTTACATAAATTAATAAGGTAGGATTGCATGTAATTTGTTTTTTCTGTCGCATGAATGTCATTAATTAGTACGTGATGTGGTTTTGAGTGAATGGAATATGTATTCTTTTTGTGGTATATTGGATGGAAACCCTGACATAAATTCCATAGCCGAATCCGAATGGACGGTAGTATGGTTTGCACTCGGGATACAACGCCCCGTACCACTTAAAAGACTCACATGTTTCATTTCACTCAAATTTGTATTTGAAGCATGATTAGATTGTTGTAATGTTGTTTTTACTTTCAAAGCATGTGAACTTAGATTTAGGCATGTATGTTGAGTAGACTTGGTTAAAATTATACAAATCCATTCATTACAAGTGACATAAGTAAGGGACCATTCCGAACCCAACGGTTTGAGGTCTTCCCTTGCGAGGGGTGAGTGCGGCCTTAAATCTTTGTCCCGGTTCACACCGGGTGGCGACTCCATGTTATTTCACACTTCTCAGCTAGGCCGCGAGCCTAGGACGGCGTCGCCCAGTTTCTGTTGTCTACAGTCTGGCGACTCCACTGGGGATAAGAGAATTGGCCTCGAAATAGTCTTGTAATGTTTGGATTTGTGTTTTTAATTACCATGTTACTGTAAGTTTAGGGAATTTAATCAAAGGCATTGTTAGGGCTAGGTGATGTTTGGTGTCTTCCTTCACTCACTACCTTTTACAAGGAAAAGCTGTGAAGGCACCTAGATAATCATTTTCCTAGGGGATGGTTGGTGTCTTCCTTCACTCACTACCTTTTTATAAGGAAAAGCTGCGAAGGCACCTAAATAATCATCTCATGTGATAGACTAATTTGGAGGACTCGTTGTTTATTCCTGTCACCAAGCGATAAGAGCCTAAGGGGCTTGGGTATCCACGGTGAGCTTTGCTCCGCCCTCCCTCTGGGGAATCTACAACGGGAACGGGAAGTCCATTTGACAGTTAGTCACATACCTTAACTTGTTGACATATAAGGTACACTCACTTGGTCGTTTGAACCCTTGAGTGGGGAGTCCTAGTTGTGGGAAATCCTTTGTCAATAAGGGCCTTTGTTTACTTCCTAGAACTTACACATGAACCTTAGTTTTGTGACCAGTAAAAATTACTTATTTATGCTTGTGTTTTGGACCATTATCATTTGGATTCAGTTGGACTTTTTGTCAATAAATGTGAACTTGTTGGGCCATTTAAACAGGGACAAGTTCATGTCCTTTGACAATTAGGCCAAAAGCTTCTAAAATGCTAATGGGCTATTTTGTGTTTAGGCCTCTTATTATTTGAAGTTATTTAGTTATATTATCGCAAAGTGTAAACATGTTGGGCCTTTTCAACTGGGACAAGTTTGCACTACGCAATAGTGTGACTAAATACTTTGAAATGATAACGGGCCGATTATTGTAAATTCTTTTACGAGCTTATTTATTTCATACATCACGCGCATCCCATGCATGCATGCATCATGTTAACCCTTTGTGCTTGAAAGCCATCATAGATTCCCGTTGGGTTAGGGAGGAAAAAAGATTTTTCAAGGGACCATCAACCAGTATGATCAAGTCAACCAACGAGGAATCCCGTTTGGATCGATTGGAGATCAAAGTGACCAAAATTGTTGAGCAACTGCAAGTTTTGACCAATGTTGTGGCTAGTTTGACTGTACCCAGTGTAGCCAGTGACAGAAAGTTGTGCAACCGGAATGGAAAGACCATTGAGGAACCTTCAAAGACCAAGCCCACTTCCTCTGGGGTTACCCCTGCTAGAGACAGACGATTCTCCAAACTTGGTAGACCTTTATCAGAGGTGTTTAAGGAGTTGAAAAGCAAGGACTCATAATTCCCTAGAGCCCAGACCACTTCCAAACCCTGTGCCACGCTACCTTAACCTGAACCTTTTCTGTTGCCTCCACCAGCAAAGAGGTCATGACACCGACAACTGCGCCCGCCTTAGGCATGAAATCCAAGACCTCATAGACTCCCAAAAAATACCCGATCCTGAAAGAGAACAACCCGATACACACAAAAAATCTCCACCCTCTCGCATAATCAACCCCGGCCTACCTGACAGCCATGTCCTTCAAACTCGCAACTACCAAACTTCTCGCAGGGGGATACATGGCAACAGTGGTAAAAGTGAAATAAAACAGAGGGAGGATCTTTGGGAAAACCTCTCGGATAGTGACGAAGGTGAATTGGCAGAAGAACTATTGAAACTGGAGAAGTTGTTGGTCGAAGGAAGCAAGAAGACAGGGGAAGACGAAGTTACAAATCACGGGGATGTTTATTTCCCTGATCTTATTCAACTCTGATCCATCATTTATTTTGTCTACTTGTTCGACCTTTTTCTAAATGATAATAAAGAAGTTCATTTCGCTTACTTGCCTGAGTCTCATTCATTCAACCTGCACAATATGAGTATATTTGACAACCCTGATACCATGATATTCAGTGACACTCAGAACACGGAGAATTCTCAGCGGAGTAAGCAGAAAAAGACAGAAAATCGGGAAAAAGGCAAGGAGATTACCAGATTTGGGAGTTCACCGAATTGGTCGATGAAAGCAGATTGAAGCTGCACTTTGCTGAAAAAAGAAGAAGAAAGAACTGAGCGATCACCAAGGAAGGGCAGAAGACCTAACCCAATGGATAGGGAATTCATCCATGCATACACGTAACTTGCATCCTTTGTTTTGTGTTGTGTTTTTGCAGATTTCAGAAGAAAACCAGCAGAGAGCGACTAGAGACATGTGGCGCCGAGGAGCACAATGAAGATCCAAGCCATCACGAAAAGGGAGTATCTCTTCACTTACATATTTACATGCACATGTATTCGTATTGTTGTTTTGTATTTGCAGGTTTAAAAAAACAATGAATGAAAAAAGTAAAAAAAAAAAAAAAAAAAAAAGAGTGAAAAAAAAAAAAAATTGAAAAAAAAGAAGAAAAAAAAATGAGTGAGAGAAGTCTTTGATAGACAGACGTATGTCCGTGATGACATTGCATGCTGTAGGGAGAGACCCTAGAAACAAAAGTGTGAGACGCGCTCTCATCCGGTACCTGAATGGATCGATCTTAGATTAGACTCACGAGCACTTGGTTACAGGATCCTAGCAGTGGAAGCCTGAGTGGTTAGCTAGGTGACTAGTTAATGAGATTATGTATCGGTGAATGACCGTTTGCCTGAATGTCCACACTTGTTTACCGATGCTATGATATATGATATGGTTGGAAATAAAAAAAAAATGTGTCTCTGAAAAAAAAAAAAAAAAAAAAAAGGCCACCTATAACCGATAAGCGTGAAGCTACCCATGGGCGAGTATTAGGACCACCATGAGGAGAAATGCTACCTTAAAGGGTAGGTGTGTCGAAAAAAAAAATGTTCAAAATAAAAAAAAAAAAAAAAAAGAAGAGACAAAAGAAAAAAGATGAAAACCATATCATGACGAGTATGCTGAAGTAATCACAGAATGTGATTAAGACATCCAGGTTGGTTAGACCCACTGGTTCGATTCTCTGAAACGAAATCACCAAGTTGGCTTACTTAATGACTAAGCTGCGAAAGAGCCTTGGCACACACACACATGGAGTCTAGCTCAGATCACCCATTCAGATGATTGGACTTGAGTATGTCGAGTACTTTGAAGGTTCTTCGGTTTCGACGCGAAAGTATTCGTTGAGGACAAAAATATGTCTATCTATCAAAGATTATCTCGTGAGAGGTTGTGCAATGTGTGAGGTAGATATCATATCAGCTGGGGGCGAAGGCCCCACATCAGTATCAGTTTGAAGACGAGGCCTATCTCAACCTGGGGGCGGGGCCCACATCAGTTCAGTATCAGTTCTGCCAGGTAAGGCATTCTAGGGGCGAGGCCCATATCATTTCAGCATCAGTCTTGCCAGGTAGGGCAATCTGGGGCGAGGCTCACATCAGTATCGGTATCGTCGGATATAGCACTCCGTGTAAGGAGACACATTCAAATCAGTAATTGATTCAGAAATGAACCGCTTTCACTTCAGCATTGGTTCAAAAATGGACCACTCTCACATCAGTTAGGGTTCGGAAATGGGCCGCAATCACATCAGTTAGGGTTCAGAAATGGGCCGCAATCACATCAGTTAGGGTTCAGAAATGGGCCGCTTTCACATCATTTATGGTTCGGAAATGGGCCGCAATCACATCAGTTATGGTTCGGAAATGGACCACCATCACACTCACCTTGCCGAAAATGGCGCTCCAAAATGGGGCACACTCTCATATGCCGAAAATGGCGCTCCAAAATGGGGCACACTCTCACTTGCCGAAAATGGCGCTCCAAAATGGGGCACACACTCTCATATGCCGAAAATGGCGCTCCAAAATGGGGCACACTCTCATATGCCGAAAATGGCGCTCCAAAATGGGGCACACTCTCACTTGCCGAAAATGGCGCTCCAAAATGGGGCACACACTCTCACTTGCCGAAAATGGCGCTCCAAAATGGGGCACACACTCTCATATGCCGAAAATGGCGCTCCAAAATGGGGCACACTCTCATATGCCGAAAATGGCGCTCCAAATGGGGCACACTCTCACTTGCCGAAAATGGCGCTCCAAAATGGGGCACACACTCTCACTTGCCGAAAATGGCGCTCCAAAATGGGGCACACTCTCATCACTTGCCGAAAATGGCGCTCCAAAATGGGGCACACTCTCATCACTCTCATCACTTGCCGAAAATGGCGCTCCAAAATGGGGCACACTCATCAGATGCCGAAAATGGCGCTCCAAAATGGAGCACACTCATCTTGCCGAAAATGGCGCTCCAAAATGGGGCACACACTCATCTTGCCGAAAATGGCGCTCCAAAATGGGGCACACACTCATCACTTGCCGAAAATGGCGCTCCAAAATGGGGCACACTCATCACTTGCTGAAAATGGCACTCCAAAATGGAGTACACACAACAGATGCCAAAAATGGCACTTTGAACGACATATCATATACATCTAATTTTGTTTTATATTTGCAGGTTTGTGGCCGCAAAGACCTCTCATCAAGTAACGGTTCAAAATGAGCCACATTCTCACACAACACGGTTCAGAAATGAACCAGTACCACATAAGCTACCGAAAATGGCACTCCAAAATGGAGCACTCACAACATAGCCGAAAATGGCATCCCGAAAATGGAGCATAGTTCGAAAATGGACAATCATCACCACTGCGGCACTCTAGGTACGGAGACGCAACCGCGACGCCTTAGGTACGGGGCTTAGCACCATCAGTTCAGAACAACAGGCAGACCATGCGGCAGCTGGCGAGCCAGGTAAGTAAAAATGCATTGCACGAACTTTGATAGGGTTGTCACTGTCACACACTGAACAAATCCCATCAAAGTGGGGGCGACTGTAGGCATTGCAGTTTTGCATACCGAACCCGATGAGGAGTCTTATAAGGAGGCACCGCCTTTTAGTCGTGGAGTTCGTGGAAAGCGGTCGAAGGAAAGGTTAAGTCAAGAGATAATACATTTTGGAAATTAATTCGCCGAGTTTGCTCAAAGTTTGCTTGCTAAAAGTTTGTTTCAATGCGTGTCTACAACCCGAAAATCACCCCAAACCATTCTAAAGCCACCTAAGCACCCAAACCCACATCCAAAGCCCATAAAACCAAAATAAATCAAACACCAAGCCCACCCTCCATTAGGCCCACGACCATAACACTAAAATTACCCCTCCTTACACTATTCCAACATGATTTACCCATATACCAAACTTACTTTAACCATTCCACCTCACTTTAACAAAATATTAAATAAATAACACTTCACTCATTCAATACCCATACCTCACCCATACTTCACTCATTCAAACCCATACCTCACCCATACTTCACTCATTCAAACCCATACCTCACTCATTCACACCCACACCTCACTCATTCAAGCCCATACCTCACTCATCATCAAACCCATACCTCACTCATTCACACCCATACCTCACTCATTCACACTTACACCTCCACTACACCATTTGCCTATATAAACCATCATTTTCCACCTTGAAACCCCTACACATATCAAGAGATAACAAGCATACATTGATCAAACACTTAAGCATTTGGAGATCAAAACAGCCCCCTCACTTCCCTTACAAGTCACGCCCATACAACCCTCATCTCCAAGCCATTCACTGCCTCATTTAAGACCTGAAACACGCACATTCTTCCCCCCCACTGCAGCCCTCATTTCCACGCCAAATAGCCTCCTCATTCAGCCTCATTTCCACGCATATACTGACTCCATTATAGCCCTACACCTCACGCCAATCCAGCAGCAAACCAGCCCTATTCCAGCCTTATTTCACGCCCAAACAGTCCCATTTACACATCCCAGCCACTGCTCCACATAACCCCTGAAACTTGCGCCTAAACCACCCCATTTTAGCCCCTCAAACCAGTGCACGCAGCCCTCAAATCACCCTCTTTAATCACGCCCAAACAGCAGCTCAAACACACCCCAAACAGTCCCCAATTTGCCAAAACAGTGAATAAAAAACTGCACTTGAAAGTCTTCGAGAAACCGACCAAACGGGAGTCCAATACCCCTCAAAATTCACCAAAACATCCCATAATACACTGCCAACCAGTGAGCCAAGTGTGGAGAATTAAATTGCAGTGAAACGAACTCAAAACAGCGAACGAAGTGGCAAAACAGTGAGCAAAACGTCAAAACAGTGAATCGGTGGAATCGTGGTGACTTAGCCTTTCCGACGGCCGTGTAACGCGCCTCCGAGCAACGACAAAAAAGGTTAGACCTGAGGGTTTATATCACAGAATTTTCTCACATTAAATAATGATTTAAAAATGTATTTTATGGCATTTTAACATGAGTAGTTAACTTGGCATGTTGTTGGAATTGGCTCACATGAAATAATGGTTTAAAATGTGTTTAATGTGTTTAATTAGTTTAGTATGTTGTATTAAATTTATTTGCATGAGATAATGATTTAGGAAATGTATTTTTATTTGTTTAGCATCAATGATTAGCTTGGCGTGTCATTTAGGATTAATTCACATGAAATAATGATTTAGAATGGTTGTTTGAGCATGTTATTAGTTTACATGGAGTAATGACGTAGGAAGTATGTTTAATTTAAATGGCTATTTAAGCATGTTATTTAGAATTAGTTTACATGAAATATTGACTTAGAATATGTGTTTAATAATGCTAGCATGAATAGTTAATTTAACATGTTAATTAATTTAGGTTACATAAATTAATAAGGTAGGATTGCATGTAATTTGTTTTTCTGTCGCATGAATGTCATTAATTAGTACGTGATGTGGTTTTGAGTGAATGGAATATGTATTCTTTTTGTGGTATATTGGATGGAAACCCTGACATAAATTCCATAGCCGAATCCGAATGGACGGTAGTATGGTTTGCACTCGGGATACAACGCCCCGTACCACTTAAAAGACTCACATGTTTCATTTCACTCAAATTTGTATTTGAAGCATGATTAGATTGTTGTAATGTTGTTTTTACTTTCAAAGCATGTGAACTTAGATTTAGGCAAGTATGTTGAGTAGACTTGGTTAAAATTATACAAATCCATTCATTACAAGTGACATAAGTAAGGGACCATTCCGAACCCAACGGTTTGAGGTCTTCCCTTGCGAGGGGTGAGTGCGGCCTTAAATCTTTGTCCCGGTTCACACCGGGTGGCGACTCCATGTTATTTCACACTTCTCAGCTAGGCCGCGAGCCTAGGACGGCGTCGCCCAGTTTCTGTTGTCTACACTCACCATGTAAATCAAGGTCATAACCTTCATGTAGGAGTTCGTAGTACATTCAGGATTAAGATTGGGGTGGCAAAATGAATCAACGAATCGAATCCTAAACGAATCGAATCAAAATGTGATGGATTCATATTCGATTCGTTTATTAAACGAATCCTAATATCAGGATTCGTATTCGATTCGTTTATTAAACGAATCGAATACGAATATTCGTTTATTCGTTTAGTTCATTATATTATTTAATAAATTAATTTACCACACTTGATTTAAATTAATTCTTCATAAATATATACATATGAAATATGTAATCATATATTTACTAAAAATATCTCACCAAGTATCGAAAATATTACGTTTTCTATGATAATTAGTTATAATTTCTCGAATTTTAATTGAAAATTAACAAGAACTAGTAAATAAAAATAATAAAACGAATCCTAAACGAATAAAAACGAATCCATGAGCTTAAATTCGTATTCGATTCGTTTAATAAACAAATCGAATCGAATTGACCCATTTATTAAACGAATCCATTTTTCAACCCGTATTCGCTTTAAAGCGAATCGAACCGAACGAATAAACGAATCCTAACCCAAATTGCCACCCCTAATTAAGATTGAATCCAAATATGACTATCTATTAGATAAAATGAATTTCTTCGGTTAACGGATATTAAAAGAAATTTGTATTTATCTAAGTCCAGTGCTATATGATCTCATCATACAAGGTGCCTCCATTCCCATGTCACTACATGAACGATCCTGGATCAAGGTTGCCATACAAGTATAGAATGGACGGCATCTATAGATAAACCACAAACAAAGTACCATCTTTGTTTTCTATCTACGGACTATTTAGATTACTAACTTCAGACATAAACCCTCTTGTGCATGAAACATACACTAAGTCTGAAGGTACAATAGTAATCAATGTAGACAAGATAATTGGACGATATGCGATATAAATCAAACAACTTTGATAAAGTGAATAATGCATTTATTATTTTTACAATGATCAATTTCATTTTACAATACATGAAGCTTTAGGACATAAATCCCAACAATCTCCCACTTAGACTAGAGCAAATATGGTATGTCATGTAATCCTAAACTTTTTAGGTGACCTTCAAACACTTTAAATGATGAGGTCTTTGTAAACGGATCAGCCAGGTTGTTTGCGGATGGAATCTGTGTGACAACAACATCTCATCTCTGCACTATCTCCCTGATAAGATGATATTTTCTCTCAATATGCTTACTACTCCCCTCTTGTGGCTTCTTGGTTCTTTGGAGTTCGCCACTGCACCACTATTATCACAATAAAGTGTGAGCAGTTTATCCATATCTGGAACAACTTCCAGATCCGCCAAGAACTTACGGAGCCAGACTGCTTCCTTAGCTGCTTCACAAGCTGCTACATATTCAGCCTCCATGGTGGAGTCAGTAATACAAGATTGCTTTATGCTTTTTCATACTATAGCCCCACCACCTAAGGTGAACACTGATCCAGATGTTGATTTCCTAGAATTGACATTTGTCTGAAAATCAGAGTCTGTATATCCTCTCAGAATCATATCCTGACTTGTATATACAAGCATATATTTTATCGTTCTCCGAAGATACTTGAGAATTTGTTTCACCGCTACCCAATGATCTAATCCTGGGTTGGATTGAAACCTACTGACCACTCCCACTGCAAAAAAGATGTCTGGTCTCATGCATAACATAACATACATAAGACTTCCAACTACTGAAGCATATGGTATATATCTCATCTCCTCAACTCCTTGAGGTGTCTTAGGAGACTATTCCTTAGACAAATGAATTATATGCCTGAAAGGTAAATTACCTTTTTTGGAATTCTGTATACCAAATCATATAAGAATCTTGTCGATATATATTGCTTGAGATATTACTAACAGTCGTTTCTTGCGATCCCGAATGATCTGGATCCCAAGTACATAACTCGCATTTCCCAAATATTTCATTTGGAATTGGTTAGCTAGTCAGATTTTCACGTCCGATAATATCTTTACATCATTCCCAATGAGTAAAATATCATCAACATATAACACAAGGAAACCACATTCCCATCAATGATGCGCTTATAGACACAAGGCTCATCGATGTTCTGCTCAAAGTTATAAGACTTGATCGAAGTATCAAATCTTATGTTCCAAGATCTAGATGCTTCTTAAGTCCATTAATGGACCTTTGCAACTTGCAAACTTTTTGCTCTTGACCTTGGATAATGAACTCCTCTGGTTGTACCATATAGATACCCTTATCAAGATTGTCATTCAAGAATGCGTCTTGACGTCCATTTGCCAAATCTCATAGTCATAATATGCGGCAATGGAAAGAAGAATCCTGATGGATTTAAGCATGGCTACTGGCGAGAAAGTTTCTTCATAGTCAACTCCCTATTTCTGGGTATAACCCTTTGCCACTAGTCTAGCCTTGAAAGTCTGTACTTTCCCATATATTCATATTTTTCTCTTGTAGATCCATTTGAAACCTATGGGTTTTACCCCATTAGGCTGGTCTACAAGTTCCCAAACTGAGTTAGAGTACATAGACTCCATCTCAAGGTTCATGGCTTTGAGTTATTCCTCTTTATCAGTATCTTCCATTGCATTACGATATGTCAATGGATCATCAATACCATCACAAGATGCAACAACTTGCACCTCACCATTTCCTAGATAGCGTTCAGGTTGTCTCACAACCCTCCCACTACGTCTAGCTGGTATGGTATCCTGATAAACTTGCATCTGACTTTCAGATGTAGAAGATGTTATGTCTTTGTCAACATTTGGCAATGGTGTACTGGTCGTACCAGCAAGTAACTCATCAATTAACACTTTACTTCGAGGTTTGAACTCTCTCATATAGTCCTCCTCAAGAAATGTAGCATTTGTCGACAAAAGTACTTTATTATCTTCTAGACTATAAATCAATCCACCCCTAGTTTCCTTAGGATAGCCTACAAATAGGCACACATGTGAACGTGGTTCCAACTTAGTAGTCTTATTCTTTAGCACATGTGTCAGACACCATCATATGCGGAAATATCACAAACTAACTTTACGACCATTCCACAACTCTAAGGGAGTCTTAAGAACAGACTTAGAATGAACTACATTCAGGATATATATTGCAGTTTACAATGCATACCCCCAGAATGAACTAGGTAGAGTGCTATAGCTAAACATTGATCTCATCATGTCTAGTAGGGTCCGATTTCTCCTTTCTGCAACACCATTTTGTTATGGTGTTCCAGGTGTTGTGAGCTGTGAAACAATTTCGTGCTCAACTAAGAATTCCTCGAAATCTCAATCAATGTATTCTCCTCCACGATCTGATCGTAGAATTTTGATGCTTTTACCTAACTGGTTCTCAACCTCAGCACGATACTCTTTGAACTTTTCAAATGTATCTGACTTGTGCTGCATTAGGTAAACATACCAATATCTGGAATAATCGTCAATGAAAATGACGAAGTATTCATAACCACCTCGGGCTTTTACATTCATCGGTACACAAATGTCCGAATGTATTAGCTCAAGTGTTTCTTTGACTCTTATCTCTTTTCCAGTAAAAGGTCTCTTAGTCATTTTGCCTTCTAGACAGGATTCACAGATAGGTAAAGTACCGAGTCTTAATTGATTTAAAACTTCGTTCTTAATTAGTCTATATATCTAGTCAAGGTTAATGTGACCAAGTCTAAGGTGCCATAAATAGGTATCATCATGAGAAATCTTTTGCCGTTTAGTTTTAGATTTTCAATCTTAAACATTTCAGTATTAAACAGTGATTCATACATTAACGGCCTTAATATATATAGATTATTTTCGGAGTTTCCCATGCATATATTTAATCTATTTCTACTAATAATAACTGACTTATTATTAAATGAAATAGAAAAACCACATTCCATAAGTTTTGTTACAGAAATCAAATTCCTACGAAAACCAGGAATATATATAACAGCATCCTCTGTCCCAACTCGCATGGTAAAGCTACCTTCAGCAAGGTCCCTCTATAAGTCAAGTAGCTGCAAAGAACAAAAAACATGGTTAATGGCACCAGAATCAACAATCCATATGGATTTATCATCCTCCACCAAAAGAGACTCAATGACAAGTAAATCATATTTACCTATATTCTTCTTCTCTTTAAGCTCAGTAAGGTATTTCAGACAATTTTTTTCCAATGCCCTTGTTGTTCACAATGGAAACATTTTCCTTTGGCATTGGTTCCTTTAGAGCCTTTGTTGTTCTTCTTTTTCATTGGTTTTTCCTTTGCCTTCCAATTCTCTTTCTTCTTCTTCTTTGCAGATTTAGAAGATTCGGTAACATTTGCCTCGGCATTGGACCTACGAGGACCATTCATAACGAACTCGTAATTGGTGAACTCATTTAGCAGTTCAGTTAACGTAAAAGTCAACTTATTCATAGAATAGTTGCTTTTAAACTGCAGGAATTCTTCGAAAGGGTTTCCATGATCATTGTCACCTGACTTTGTACATTGATACGTATATCATGGGTTTCATCCATATTAAGATGAGAAATCATCCTTAACACGTGGTCTCAGACTGATGTTTCTTCCTTCATTCTAGCGGTCAATACAGAGACTATTACCTCATATTATTGCCGGTCTGAAGGTTGCCCAAACATGTTCTGTAATGACTGCATAATCATTGATATTGTCGTCATAGGCTCATGTTGTGCAGCAAAAACCTCATACATGGTGCTATCAAATAGCTATGGGCTTTCTCATCAGCTTTAATCCAATTATTATAGGCATTACGTGCAGCTCTGCCATCATTTTGTGCTGGATCAGGAGGACATTCCTCCATTAGGACAAATTTAAGGTCTTCGCAGACCAAACTAATATCCATGTCACTTTTCCATTTAACATAATTATCCCCGGTTAATTTTTCTTGTTGTTTGAGAATTGAGATAATTGCAGATGCCATGGCTGAAAAATAATAAACGCGCATTCAACATTCATTCGCCGCATATTAAAATTGTCAAACATTTAGGCATAAAATTAAACATGATGCATGATCAATGTATAATGAATTAGAAACCTAAAAGAATTAATATGTGTAGGCATTGCATTTTCGCATGTGAAACTCGATGAGGAGTCTTATTTGGAGACAACTACCTTTTGAGTCACGGATGCCACGGGAAACGGATATCGGAAGGGGAAATTCAGAATAAGCAAGCTCACTGTCTTCGTTGGTGCTGCGTTCGTTACTTCGTTCGAACGGGAAACAGATTGCGGGCGTTCGTGTAGCGTTCGAGGGAGCGTTCGAACGGTGTCGGTAATTCTGGTTTTGCTGCTAGCCTCACACCCAGCCCATTTAGCTCCCCAAAGCCCATAAAACACATCCCAAATTAAATAATTAAATATTAAATTAAATATTAAACATTAAAATCAAAACATTTAAACCATTTACCAATTAAAATAAACAATTACCAACTAAACTAAAATCATGCCTAAATTAAACAAATCACATACTAAATTAAAATCAATCATAACCAATTAAAACCAATCATATATTTGACTTCCTAATCTAATAAGATACTTACCAATATAAAATATTTGTATTCCTAAACCAACACAAATTAAATATTACAACTTCTTAATATAAAATATCTTGTCCCCCCTCAATCTTGTGTATACCTTTCTTATCTCTCCTAATTTGGAAACAAGATCCCTTCCCTTGTAAACCCTAGCCATCTTCTATATAAACAACCCCTAACCAAGGCCATGGCTCTCCTTCACACAACACAATTCACACCCAAGCTCTCTCGAAATCTCTCTAGACTCTCTCTACACACCCAAAACAGACAAAAAGAGAAAACACTTCATACACACACGAAAAGAGAACAAAAGAACCTCAACCATCTCCTCCATAGCCGAATCTACCACAAGTAACCACCCTAATCACCACCGAAACTACAAGCACCAAAACAACCCCTAATCACCACCGAAAACCAGCCCCTCTAAACCTCCATACATCACCGAAAACCACAACAAACACAGCAGCCCAAATCCTTAAAAAAAACAGTAACTTAGAAAACTACATAGATAATCTTAAAAATAATCACTTTTAATTGCACTAAGAACCCACACAACTTGGAATAGTTCTTTGAAAACATTGAAACAGGTAGCCCGTGCAGTGAGCAGCAAAACAGGAGCCGAATAGGAGCAGAACGAAGTTCGAACAATAAGCAAAGCAGCGAAGCAGTGAGCTAGGACGTTGAACCAGCGGACCAGAAAAGTTGCGGAGCTTTGCCCCCCCTTTCGATCTTCGTGGAACGTGAGTCCGAGAGACGGCTTAAAAGGTTAGACCTGAGGGTATCTTTCACACTTGTTTTCCTTTCCCGCATTATTTATTAAGTATTTCTTGTATGATTGTAATGTTGAAATGTGTGTTGTGATTTTTGAGTATATAAATATGCATGAATTATGAGATGTAATATGTTGTGGGCATTAGATGAATGAGAGATGTGTCAACTCTCGCGGTATATCGGATGGAAACCCGGACATAAATTTCATAGCCGATTCCGAATGGACGGTAATATGATCTGTACTCGGGCCACAACTCCACGTACCGCTTGAGTAAACGACACCATCTCTCTTTCGTTGTGTTGCTTTTTGTTTATTTAGTTTTCTCTTGAATTCAATATGTTGTTTATTTTTGTATGATTCAACCAAGCGCATGGGCTTAGTGAGTTAGTCCAAAGGTCCTCCATTTGTGAGACAAAGAGCCGAAAAGGCCACCTTCGTGACACTACTTCGCCGCGCCGGTTGATGTATGTTCGGTTGGATGCAAGATACGTTCAATCGAGCATACTTAGTTTGATATTATTATCTTTATTTTCGTAAGTATAAGTCAATCGAGCGCATGGGCTTAGTAAGTGTGATGTGAGATCCCCTATGGGGAGGGGCTAAAAGCCCCCCTTTTCCACGATGCTTTGCCGCGCCGGTTGACGTGTGTTCAGATTGGATGTGAGATGTGTTCAATCGGGCATACTTAGTTGATATGATTGGTTCTAGTCTTGTACGTGTGACGTGATGCGCATGGGCTTAGCATGTTGGTCTAAAGGTCCTCTCTTTGAGAGATCAAGAGCCCCAAAAGGTCACCTTTAAGGCAGTGCTTCGCTGCGCCCCTTTATTTTCTGTTTATTGCATCATATTTCATGCATCAGGTCCGTGTCCGTTCGAACGCGTTCACGAACGCAACTCGAACGCGCATAAATTTTGCCTTATCATGCATCAGGTCTCATTTCCGTTCGAACGCGTTTACGAACGCTACTCGAATGTGAGCATTCTGTTTCATTTCCGTTCGAACGCGTTTACGAACGCTACTCGAACGTGAGCATTCTGTTTCATTTCCGTTCGAACGCGTTTACGAACGCTACTCGAACGTGAGCATTCTGTTTCATTTCCGTTCGAACGCGTTTACGAACGCTACTCGAACGTGAGCATTCTGTTTCATTTCCGTTCGAACGCGTTTACGAACGCTACACGAACGTGCACACACTGAACTGAGTCTGTCTTATTATATCCATGCATAATTGCCTATTGATTGATCTTTCTTATGCAAATGTGTCAATGTATTACAATTCGTATGCTTATGTCATGATAATATTTGAGTATTATTTCTTGCGGTATATCGGATGGAAACCCAGACGTAAATTCCGTAGCCGACTCCGAATGGACGGTAGTGCGGTCTGTACTTGGGCTACAATTCCACGTACCGTTTGGAAGAGTGCCAATATGTGTGCTTGTATGGTCAATATGTGTGCTTGTGTTTTCTTGAATGTAATATGTAAAATTGTATGTTCGTTGCTATCTTGATATATGTTAAGCATGCAATTTTAAATATGAGATATATGTAAAAATGTACACATAAGTTTTATTTTGCATATGAGAATTTAGAAGCATGATACTTTTGGAAATAAGTGTTACTTAAGCTTAGTTAAATTATTACATGAATCCTTTCATTACAAGTGACATAAGTAAGGGACCATTCCGAACCCAACGGTTTGAGGTCTTCCCTTGCGAGGGGTGAGTGCGGCCTTAAATCTTTGTCCCGGTTCACACCGGGTGGCGACTCCATGTTATTCAGTACTTCCCAAACTAGGCCGCGAGCCTAGGAACGGCGTCGCTCAGGTCATGTGTTCCTACAATATGCTACATTGATTAATAAATATCGTCGTAGGGTAGGTCAAGTATTCGCATGATAGATTAAGACATTCTCAATTGATTAATATATTTGAAATAACTCTTATTTCTATATCAATCAACTATCGTCATTTTGATCAAGGAAGCTTTGATTAACAACTTAATCAATCCTTTATGAGTGTGACCCATTATTTCGGAACCCTTAGACTTAACTAGTGAAGTGCCGCCGTAGGGTAGGTCAAATCACCAGATACATTTAGAGTCTCTATCCTTTCGGAATCCAAACCTGATATTGACCCAATAAGGACACCATCCGTAGGGGGACGAAAGTAAATCCGTCTCGAGGCGCCTATTGAATCTCACGTTTCTGGACAACAATGGAGATCGCGGGATATATTGTGGTATACCTCTCTCCCACTCACTATTTTGAAGTGTAAGGTTTCTATCTCACTAGTCTCTAATGAATTTAGATTATGCTCGGCTAAAACACAACCTAGTTAATACTAGTGGATTATTAGTGATCTAACCAATTTTAATACTTAAAATTTTATTCACTAATTTTGATTAGTCTCTACTAACCATTAACTTAGTTAAACTAATTTAATCAAGTTGCTATATTGATCTAATCAATTTTAACTCTTAAATTATTAGTCCACTGTTAGGTTTTGAAATTAGAATTCAACGAATGGACCAAATGTCATTAAACCATTTAATCGATAAAAGCACATTATTTATTCCAAAGGTACGTGGTATTATATCTCGAGTGCAGATCATATTACCGTCCATTCGGAATTGGCTATGGAATTTACGTCCGGGTTTCCATTCGATATACCAAGGAGAATAATGTACTCATAAGGTCCATTTGTATTTAAAACTTGAATTCACAATTTTTAAACCTTTAAACCAATTAATCTTATTAATTGTTTGCATGCATCTCATATTCTTATTTAACTTTTAAATTACATAAAATCATATTTTTTTGACTTGAATATCATGCATATCTACATGTTATGGCATATGAAAATGCAAGAGTAGGCACCCTAGACTATACGACATGTTATTAATCTATTTAAAAAACATTCATATTTCTAGGCTGGGCTTGAAAATGTTTGTGTGGCGTTAGACGGGCGTTCGAACATTTTCAGGCAGTGGAGTTTCGTTCGTGTTGCGTTCGAACGCCTGTCTGAACACTAGAACTTCATTTACTCCGTTCCGGAGCTTCCGGACTCCGTTTTTATCCCAGTTTTTTTCTACGAACTCATATCGAAACGTAGTTTTACATACATCCATAAATTTTGTTAACTGGGCTCTTATTTTTCTATACTAATCTAATTAGTACAATAAATCCAAGGCATCCATTGGTCTTCAAATCTTGCTCCATGGTATGTTGTTGAGTTCTTCACGGAATAGGTTCGTAATGAGTCATTCGCGGTATCGGCTCCTCCAAGTTACAAATTGAGTTACAAAATGGACCTATTATAAAGGAAATGAACTTACGACACTTGAAAGAATATGACCTTATGGTCTTACATTCCCAATACTAAAAATAAGAGCCGAAAAAATTAACGATCAACGCAATACATTCATCACATGAATCAAAGTAAACATTCATCACATGAACATTAAAAACCATTCATCGCATGAATCTAATTGTACCTACTCATCACAACATGCATTCAAATAATCTATATCGCATATAAATTATTAAAACTTGAAACTTTAAATGAGAAGGGTTAAGAACATTTTTCAACCTTAAGCTCTGGTACCAATTGTAGGAAACAGCTTTTCCTTTACGCGGCGAAAATTACAGATAGTGGCACCGACTCCGGTATGGATTTTTAAAAGTTTCATTGCCTTCTCCTTTTGTTGTAGTACCTGAGATCAATCCTTTGGTGTCCAACGCTTGGATCAACCACTCGATCTTCCGAACTATGACTCAAAACCAACAAACCGAAGTGTGGGCTTCACTCACAAAGATCAAACCTCTAAACTATTTAGAGAATTAAGATGTCACAATGGTGTTGGCTTTTGGAATTTCAAATACTCTCACAACACTTGTGAATGTTTGAACTCTCTCTATTTTCTCTCAAATTCTTTCTCACAACACTTGTATGAATGAATGTAAAAATGTTAACCTTAAGAAGTGAGAGAAATGGTAGAGATTATATTCTCTTACACAAACCAACTAACCTTATCATTAAGCATCTAATGCTTTATTGCAATGACCAACACAAAAATATGAATGCCATACCAAAGCATAAGAAATAATAAGTTAAAGACAATGACTTTGCCATTAAGCATCTAATGCTTTCTTTCAATGGCAAACACATAAATGTGGAGGCCATACCAAAGAATAAGAATGGATTATCTAATGACAAAACTATTAGGTGTATACAAGCCACCTAATAGACATAATAAATTTGAGAGCATGGCAAGCCATATGGCTTTGTCTCCTAAGGTAAATAAAAATCACTATCTCAATAATGATTAAACTACTTTCAATTATGTTGTAGTAATTATCTCATAATTATTAGTAACTTGATTATCTCATAATCAAGACTTGATTATCTCATAATCAAAGAATTCTAGAAAATATTTAGTTAAACTAATTTAACATAGTTTTCATTTGTGACAATAAATATTATTGATCTCATTAATAATATATAAATATATTGTGAGCATATTATTAGACAATCTAATTATATTAGGTTTGCTACAGTTAATCGAGCTAGCAGGGAGACCAAATGGACCTACGGTTACGAACTCCAATAATTTAGAAATATTAATTAAACTTTGTAATCAAAAGATTAAAATTATTAACTCCGCGTTATTCCATTAAAAACTCGAAGTTGAACTCCCGTTACCGTAGATAGATAAAATAAACTGAATAATTTCGGTGTCCATCGATATAGTCATTACATATGGATATAGCTCTTCATGAATATCTCATAAATAGAGCCGGGTCAAAAGTCCGTTAAACCCCTCTAAATATTTTGTCTCTTAAGCACCATTGATTCTATAATAAACAATTAATTCATAACAATTATGAATATAAAACTTTCTATTCGTAATAGAAAAGTTGAGCGCTCATATTGTTCAAATCCTGAATCAACTCTTAAAAAATATATTCTTCTGCTTCTCGTAAGAATGAGTGAATTCCATATTTATGTAAAACGTTCACAGCTACACACCAAACCATATCCCCAAAATACATAGTTATTGGCCGGGAATGCAACACCAACCTTACCATAGTAAATCAAAGGTCATAGCATGTCATGTAGGAGTTCGTAGTACACTCAAGATTAAGATTGAATCCATATATGACCATCTATTAGATCAAATGAATTTCTTCGATTAACGGATATTAAAAGAAATTCGTATTTATCTGAGTCCAGTCCCATATGATCTCATCATACAAGGTGTCTTCATTCCCATGTCACTACATGAACGATCCCGGATCAAGGTCGCCATACAAGTATATAATGGACCACATCTATAGATAAACCACAACAAAATATTCTCTTTGTTTGCTCTCTACAGACTATTTAGATTACTAACTTCAGACATAAACCCTCTTGTGCATCAAACATATACTAAGTCTGAAGGTACAATAGTAATCATGGTAAACAAGAAAAATTGGACAATATGCGATATAAATCAAACAATTTTGATAAAATGAATAATGCATTTATTATTTTTACAATGATCAATTCCGTTTTACAATACATGAAGCTTTAGGACATAAATCCCAACATCTCTAACTTAGGCTAATTTCTATAATTTTTGCTTGTATTTAGCTTTCTCAAGCTTATGTTTTGCTTAATTAAAACTTTCTAAAGCTTGTTATTTATAACAAAACTTAGGCAATTTTTAATTAATAAGGCTAGTGCTTGTTGAAGAAAATCTTGTGTGGTCTTAGCTTGTGACTCTCTTTATAAGTGAGTTGATAATTTAAGTCTCTAAGCTCATAGGACTCATGCACATTCATTTAGATGCATTAGAGTTAAGTGTATAATATTTTTAACCTTCAAATTCCTGTATTTTTACACTTGGACCGGTATACCAGTCTTTGAAACCGGAATACATGTCAACATATACCAGCATACCTGTGTTCGTTCGAACGCAGTTCTAACGAAGAGTTTATGGACTTTTGCGTTCGAACGTAATTCGAACACTACTCAAACGCGAAGTCTCTGGACAATTTCATTTGAACGTCTTGGAGAACACAACTCAAACGCAGACCGACATACTGGTCCCATAAGATTTCATATCGGTCTCAATTTATAGTCGTTTGAATTACAGGACCGTCATACCGATCACTGTAGACCGACACACCTCAGTTAAAAAGCTAAGGCAATTTTTCTCTTTCACTATATATTTGAGCCCCAACTTTATTTTTTCTTATTCTAACACCTTCATACATTTTCTAATAAGCAAAAATATAGATTTTATAAAACATTCACCATCATACACTCTCATACTCAAGCTCACACACTACATGCACCTTCATTATCATTTGTAGTGAGCTTAAATTTCTTAGGTTAACAACTCACACTTAAATCTTCTTATAATTTGTGAGTGCCCAAGTTGTGCTATTAATTTTTTTTATCATTTAAACATTTGGTTGGGAAATCCTTTTGTGAGTGAACATACTCAAAAGAGTGATTTGTGTAAAGGTTGTGAGTGAGCTTAGGAACAAAACTCATTGTAAATGTTTAAGAGTGAGCCATTAGAAAACTCTTGTGTAAATATTTGGAGTGAACTTAGGGGACAAAATTATTGATTGCGAGTGAGCCACGAAAAAATCGGTGTAAGTTGTCAATTCAACTTAGTGGAAATCTTCAAGCATGGCTTGGTAGAGTGGACGTAGGCAAAAAATTGGTCGAACCACTATAAATCATCAGTGTCAATTTCTCTATCTCTAAACTTTTAATTAGCACAAGTTATTTTTATATTTGCATATTAATTAGAAACTTGCATTTGAGAATATATTACTATTGAGAAATTGCACATTAATCTTAATTGGTAAAACTACTAATTTAGTAGCATAAAATTAAAAAGATTTATAATTCCGCATTATTTTGTCACATACCCAATTCACCGCCTCTCTCTTGGGTATAATTGGTTGTAGGTAATTTCAGTTCCAACAGTTTCAATTCGAAACCGTAAAACCGGTTAAAGAAAAATATATTTTATTTAAATTATAATCAAAATTTAATTTAATTTTAATTATTAGTTTAAAAAAATAATTTAATTTCATAAACCAGACTAAAACACAAATCGATTCCAATTTCAATTTTTTAGAATCGAGAATCATACGGTTCGATTCCGATTTGAAACTGAAACCGAAGCAGAATAAGGATCAAGTTGAGATCCGAGTTGGGTGCAATAAATTAAAGGGAATATTCCAACTACTTTCAAAAAAAAAAAAAAAAAAAAAAACAGCTGTCTCACTCAGCGGACTCAACTATGTAATGTGTTGTCTCTTTGTGAGTAAGGCTTCATCTCAACCGAACTTAACTGGTCTCCCTGTCGTTTTGAAGCTTCCAATTGTTGTTTGTACAAATGATACACTTTACAAAAATTAATACTGCCTTAGCTTCTTGAGTTGATTAATTTCAAGCTTTGAAAATTCAATAGAAGTATAATGAATTGCTCATTGTTATATTGTGCAATTTAGTCTCCAATGGACCTGATTTGATTGTGTAAAATTCATAATCTGATTTTGATGTACCAGATTTGAATATAAAGAGTACGTTTTTTTTTGTAAAAGTCTGAGATAATTAGAGATTTTATCTATTTCGTTTAAGCCCGAAAGGGAAGGTTTTACAGTGAAATTTCAACGATTAAAAAAAAACATTATGCAACTTAAAAATCACTTAACGGTCACTTACTAATGTTTTCAAATATATTATTACAAGATTTTTAATATTTTTAATTTTTTTTAAAATAAATTTAATATGATTTTAAATACTTTCAAATGAGATTTGTGTATCTATAATTACATTATTAAAACAAATAAATTATCAGTCATTAAAGTTAAGATTGACCAAACATGTAAAGAATTAAGGATAGTTGATGATATACGTGGCTCGTTCTGATGCCTGTGAAAGATCGATGATGATATAGTGTTGCTTGCTTTTCAGAAAAAATAAAATAAAATAAAATAAGCACCCATATAATAAGTTTAAAAAAAAAAAAAAAACTTAAAAATGTTCAAGAAACATGTTGTTTTTACAAGATAATAACTATATTTGATTTTAATAAATAATCATCATTCTTTTCAAAAAAAAAATAATCATCATCATTAATTTTTTAACGATTTAATACATGCGTATAAATATAATCAGTCCCTAAGAGACATGACTTGTTGGTGTATAATTTAAAATCTGATTTTCAAGTCCTAAGTTCGAATATAGGGGATGCGTTTCTTATAAAAATCTGTGACAACCTGAAATTTTATCTATTCTATTTAAGTTCGGATCAGGTAATTTGACGATAGAATTTCCAATATTCAAAAATAATATAAATATCATCATTTAAAAATACGAGGACCAACTAAAATTGATGCCTAATTTTAACAATTTTAATTTATCCATTCATGAATGAATCATAATTAAGAAAGGAACGGACTTTCAAAAGTCCAACTACCGAACTACGCCTACCAAAATTTGCAAGAGTCAAAAAAGTTTCTTAAATGGAGTCAACTAACAAAGAAAAATGAGAACGAGATATAAATATAATTTGGATAGGGTCAATGAAAGACACGTGGTATAAAATAAAATGCTGCCTTCTTCATTGGTCATGGCAAAAAAAAAAAAAATAGAGTTATAAAAAATTATTTAATTAAATAAAAATTTTAATTTAAAATCACTGTGATTATGTACTAAAATAATATTAATTAAATATATCTATTATTATTTTTTAAAAAAAATATGGCACTGTTCGATTATATCTTTTGGTGAGATTACATAACATACATGCATTCATACTCCACATAGGGGTGGGCAAAAAAACCGTCCGAACCGAACCAGACCGTAAACCGAACCAAACCGAACCGAATTTACGGTTTTTTTCTAACGGTTCGGTTTACGGTTCGGATTGACCCACCCCAAACGGTTTACGGTTCGGTTTAGGTGAGAATCCGAACCGCACCTGTTAAACCGAACCGAACCGTTTTAATTCAAAAAACCCTAAATTTTCCCTCACATCTTAGAGACTAAAAACTCTTCTCTGCCGCTCAATGCTCATCAGTCATCAGTACTCATCACTCTTAAGTTTTAATTAAAAAAAACCCTAAATTTTCTTCACATCTGAATCTCTCTCGACTGGTCCTGTTTCTCTGGCCGTCGCCGGACTTAACCGACGCCGTGATTCTACCAAAACCTAGTAATGTTCGAAATATTTTTCAAAAAACTTCTACTTAACCGACGCCGTTTTTAAACCAAACTCACACAGGCTTCAGGTTCTCATCCGTCTCTCTCGCAAATTAAGAAGAAGAGATAGATTAACAAAACCCTAATTCAAGGAACCGACGCCGTGATTCTACCAAAAATAAGTTTTTTGGCCGTCGCCGGACTGCTGCTCGCCTGCTCCTGTTTCTCTGGCCGTCGCCGGACTGCTGCTCGCCTGCTCCTGTTATCAATCGCCATCCTCTACTTCAGGTTTGATATTTGTTTTTTTTTTAATAATCAAATTATCAGATCTAAGTATCTAACCCTAATTATTTCCATTGCAACCAAGTTAGTTCTTTTGCAACCAAGTTATTTCCATTGCAACCAAGTTATTTCCATTGCAACCAAGTTATGTTTGCTCGCCTGTGCAGTTCTGTAACCAAATAATTTTCATTGCAACCAAGTTAAGATTATGAAAAGGGAGTCGAGTAATTGTACATTTTGGCAGAAAGAAATAATAGTTTTTTCCTGCTTATTTGCAAGTGTGGTCTAAAATGGTGTATGTAATTGTTAATTTTTGTTCATAAAAGGAAATGCGAGAGCTTAAGCACTCTGATGAAGTCAAAAAAAAAAGGGCTGAACCCATCTTTTTTGTTTTTTCCTGGTTCTTTGAGTACTGTTTTTATTTACATCATTGCTCTTCTCTCTTTTGCAGATTCTACAGCTTCAGGAAAGCTTGAAGGACCAATTTGCGGTACAGCGTGCACTTGAGTTGAGAATGCATTAAGTTATAGGCCCTTTTCTCTTGATACTGTGACAGACAAGTCAATCCCCAAGGTAAATCCTGTAATTGACTTAAATAAACAGTAGTTTCTAACTTCTTAAATTATCAATTGAAGTACTTACTTGCAACATGTAGGTCACTGTCTCAAATTCTGTTAAGGAACAAACAGAACAATCAGATTTCACAAATAGTGTAAGCAGCAAGAGAATGATATTATATCTTTGCAATATTTTGGCAAAGATACTGCTAGGGTCACAAATAGTGTAAGCAGCAAGAGACTGTTTCAAATCAAAACTTTGCAAAATCACCTCTGTTTCAATCATACTGCTACACGAAAAAATATCTTTGCAATATTGCAAACTTATAACAGAATACATATATCATACATTAATAATCCGTAAACCGAACCGAACCAATCCGTAAACCGTTGGTTTAAAAAATTTTCAATCCGAACCAAACCGTTATTTAATGGTTTGGTTTTAAAGACAAAAAAACCGGACCGTAAAATATGGTTTGGTTCGGTTTTTAACAAAAACCGAACCAAACCGAACCGCGCCCCCCACCCCTGTCTCCACATGTAAGATGAACATATATTTGGCTTATAAGTAGAATGAATTTAGATCTTGTGCTAAATTAATAAATTAAAATGTGCTAATCTTTTAATAATTAATCTTATTTCACAACTCATGTTTTTTTTTTTTTGGAAATGTTAGAAATTTCGCCGCTAAACCACCCGACATGCGCTTAAGCGGAGCATGTAAAACCCATGAATGTCCCTAGCTCTTACAAGAAACGTACCTCCTGAATTCGAACGTAAGACCCATAGATCAGGTCCTGAGCCATACACCACCAAGTCATTACCCATAAATGTTTAAATAATAATATAAATTAACGATTCAACTATATTCAAATTATTATCTAATAACTATTAATCATAATTTACGATGGAGAATGATACTTTAATCTCTTTGAAATTAATTTTTATCATTTAGGATTTTGATAAAATTTTTAATACCCATTTCATATATAGGTTTAAAACAATAATAAAAGAATATGAGAAATGCTAACAAGTGCCCTAAAGACATTCATTAAGAATCTATTTTATGAAAGTTTTAATGGAAAAAAAAAAGTCATTAATGTTTTGATAATTTTTTCATTTCCCATAAAAATGATGTTAAAATTTTCCTAAAATGAATTCTTAATAAGTGTCCTAAGAACACTCGTTAGCATAACCCAAAGAACATACTATCTGTCAAAAGTCATAAATAATTAAGAAAGACTTGTATAAGATGGATGCACGGGCACACCCATTAATATTTTGATATATACACATTAAATTTAAAATTAACCAATAATAAAAGAGAGAGAAAATTATTAATTAATATATATCATATATTCATTGGTTGAGACTTGAGCGCATTGATCTCTCTAAAGAACTCTATCTTACAAAACTATTACTCAATCTCAATTAATTACAAAGTTAATTTATTTGTTAAAATACTCACATTTAATAGTGTGATTCTTTTTTAAAAAAAAATTATGAATGATATACTAAAAATTTACCAAACTTGTATAAGTGATTAAAATCAAGCCACCTTAAGGATTGTGATTTGATGACAAATCACAGAGAATTTGATTGTCAGGTCTTCCGTTCGAGTTTATGAGATGTATTTTTTATAAGAGCTTAGAACAGTCGAAATTTTTATCTATTCCGTTTAAATTGAGATACAATAATTTAACGGCGAAATTTTTAACGTTAAAAAAAAAAAAGACTAAAACCAAGCCTCCAAGCCAATTTATTTGACCACCAACGGCATAGTGGTTTTTGCTTTTATTAATGAACTAGTGCGTGCCCGTGCCTACGACACAGTGTTACAAAATTTATAGAGAGATTAAAATTATGTTATTTAATTATTTATAATGAAATGATTTTATTTTAATTAATTAATTAATTTTATTTTTTAATTTATTTGGTACTTTTCATTTTTCATTAATAAATGATTTTATTCTTTAATTTATTTGATAGTTTTCATTTTTCATTTTTATAGAAATTCTATAATGGAAGGATTCTTTATCAGCCATTAGATTATAATGAAATGATTTGAGCCGCCAATTAAGCCACATAAAGATAGTATTTGGATACATTATCTCTCTTAATCCTAACCATTGGTTGTCTTCTCTTTCCTCTCATATCATTGTGCTTTATAATATAGATAAATTAGTTTTAGTCTTTGAGTTGAGGTGGAATCGATAGTATTATATCATGAATAATTTAATAATACTTTATCAAGAATATTAAATATTAAATATTAATTTTATTTAATAATAATATCACGTCATTTATATAATAATAATACGAAAGAATTACTGGACATGCAACAATACAGTCTACGTGAGACCGTTTCAGAGAGAAAGAAACAATCCAACCTCCATTCAAAGCACAGAAGCTGGAAAGCTCACCAACTAGCCAAAGAGCCTTTGGGATACAAATCATGTAACTTCCAAAATGTGAGACTCAAAATCATTCAGAAATGAGCACCTTACGTATATTGGCAGCTGCTCGGAAATTAAACCACAATATTATCCAAGTTGATTTCGACAGTGACTTCATTGATTGATGCAAAAGAAAATATTATAAAGAGAGAGATAATATATCTGTAAAGATTTGAAGAAACAACAATGGGTTTTGCAAACAACATAGGCAAGTATCGTCTTGGCCGTACGATTGGAGAAGGTAATTTTGCCAAAGTTAAGCTCGGAGTTGACACCAACAATGGCCACCATGTTGCCATCAAGATCATTGATAAGCAGATGGTCCTCCAAACTAATCTCAAGGGCCAGGCAAATTTTTTGATCCTGTTCTTTTTTTTTTTTTTTTTGCTTGTAAAGAAATGAATATGTCTTTTAATATTTTCAAATTCAAAGTTACAGGTACAGAGAGAGATAAGAACAATGAAGCTCTTGCACCATCCGAATATTGTGAGGATACATGAGGTCATTGGCTCTAAGACAAAAATTTATATAGTAATGGAATATGTATCAGGAGGGCAGCTCTCTGACAAATTGGTAAAGATTCATCTAATTGCATTTGGGGTTCAAAGATTTTGTGTTCTAAGAGAGATTTTAATTGAAAATTTTAATGTTTAATCTTCAGTCTTATGTAAAGAAACTAAGTGAAAAAGAGGCAAGAAAGCTCTTTCAACAATTGATAGATGCAGTTGATTATTGCCATAACCGAGGAGTTTATCACAGAGATCTGAAGGTCCATTTATAGCCAGCTACCCTTTTATATCTAACACTCAATTAACAAAATAGCTAATGATCTTGGTGTATTATTTATTCTACAGCCAGAGAACTTGCTATTGGATAGTAAAGGGAATCTCAAAGTATCTGATTTCGGACTAAGTGCATTGCGAAAGGTATCAATTGTATTTTCCTTCTATTAGGCTGAGTTTGATGGAGAGTATAAGTTAACTTATAATTTCTGAAACAAATACTAGTAGGATTGGGCATCGGATCGGATCGGGTCAGATCCGATCCGATTCGATCCGATAATATCGGATCGGATTTGACTCTCGAATCTGATCGAATCGTGTTTGTTCGTTTGTCGAATTTCGGATCGAATCGGATAAATTTGATAACTATTGGATCGAATCGGATTTTATCCGATTTGATAACAAATCTGAATCCGATAGAGAATCCGATTTGATAACAGATCTGAATCCGATAGAGAATCCGATTTGATAATAAATCCGATAATAGATTCGATTCGAAAAATTGACCCGAAAATTTATAAATTCATAACAATTTTATCGAATCGGATCGGATAACTTAAAATTCGAATCAATTTTATCAAATCAGATCCGTTATCAAATCGAATCCACTATCGGATTCATTATCAAATCGGATGCTCTATCGGATTCGGATCTGTTATCAAATCGAATTTATCCGATTCGTTAAGATATCAAATCGGATCGAATAAATCCGATTCGATTCGATAGTTATCGGATCAAATCCGATCCGATCCGATAAGGATTCAAAATCCGATCGAACCAAACAAATCAATTCTTATCGAATCGGATCGGATTCGAATTCGGTCCGATCCGATCCGAATTCGATAATGCCCACCCCTATACTAGAGTATGAGTTAACGTGGAAAAATAATCTCATGTTTAATTATGTATTTGAACTAGCGTTTAAACGCTAGTGTGTATACTATCTTATAATCTCACCAAACTCCACACCAATCGGTGTCTTTGATATATATATATATGTATCAATCTAACAAAATGCTTGGCTAAAACTGTAATTTAATGAACAGCCTGGAGACATGTTAACAACAGCTTGTGGCTCTCCATGTTATGTAGCACCAGAGGTCAGGGTTTTAATTTTCATTTTTGTAGCTATCAGTAACTTTTCAAGTGATAGTTTTACCTGAGTTTCATTTTCTGGTGAACAGCTGTTGGCAAGCAAGGGCTATAAGGGAGCAGCTGCAGATGTTTGGTCTTGTGGAGTAATCCTTTTTGAACTGCTTGCTGGTTATCTACCATTTGATGATCGTAATTTAATGGTTCTATACAGGAAGGTAACTTGTTATTTCCTTAATCTAGGGGTGGGCATTTTCGGGTTGGGGTCGAAATTCAAACCGATCCAATACTATCGGTTTGGATGTTGATTAAACCGATCCATTCAAATTTTAAAATTCATACTGAACTAATAATGGTTTGGAGTCGTTTGGATTGGATCGGTTTCAAAGTGTCCGCCCTAATCTGAAACAAGTACCTCTGATGAACACTGATGAATGTTTCTGTAAACAGATAGCTGAAGCAGAATATAAATTTCCATATTGGTTTACAGAAAGTCAGAGGAAGCTAATCTCAAGGATACTTGATCCAAGTCCAATCAGAGTACAATTCCCAAATTCCTGTGTGATTAAATATATAAACTCAAAATGATCAAATAATAATTTCTTCTTTCATCACCACAGAGAATGACAATACTAGAGATCACTGAGGATTCATGGTTTCAAACAGATTACAAACAATCTTGCGGATACGATTGTGATGAGAAAATCTACTTGGATGATGTTAATGCTGCTTTTGAATCAATGGAAGTAAGCATATACTTTACATAGTAGCAAGAAACAGTTTTTTATTTTTTATTTTTTTTAATAATTTCATTTAAATATTTGAAATTTTAAGCAGGAAAATGGTGCAGAGTCAAAGATGCCCAAATCATCAAGTTTTATAAATGCTTTCCAGTTGATAGCCATGTCACATGACCTAGATTTATCAGGACTCTTTGAAGGACAGGCAAGTTAAACAGAACTAGAGCTATCTATATGTACAAGCATCCTTTGGTTCTTATGTAAAATTTTAATTATGCATTTCCTCTCAGGATGACCAGAAAGAAACAACGAGGCTTGGATCCAAGCTTCCAGTCACAGAAACAATAAAGAAAATAGAAGCTGCAGCAACAGATGTGAGCCTGACAGTAGAAAGGATGAACAACTTCAAGGTACTATCTACTTTGAATATCTATTTTCTCTGCTAAGGGTTTGTTTGGTAGAAAGTATTATCAGAGAGTATAAGCTAACTTATAAGTTAGAGAACAAACGCTAAAGTATAAACTAGCGTAAAAAAATAAACTCTTATTGTGAGATTATGGTTTTCTGAGCGTTAACACTAGTGTTTGTTAACTATTTCATTCCACTAATGGTATCTATGTTATCTATGTTAGATGAAAATGCATCCAAATCAGAAACAGAAGATGACTAGATGTGCCAGATCATATTACGACATCTCAGCACAGGTGAATAATCGTGATATTCTTAACACCATTATTCCTACGCCTAGCCCGCATATGGCCCCATATATTTTTTATTATGATATTCTGCTTAGATAAGGTGCCTCAAAATATAAAAAATGACCTTAACCCCCAATAATACCAGGGCCGGCCCTGTTCCTGCAAGATAAGTACCAAATATCCTATTCCTCACCATAGTATTTGTGTGTGTCAGGTTATTGAGGTTGCTCCGACTAACTGTGTCATAGAAATATCAAAATCTGCAGGAGAGCTAAGAATGTACAAAGAGGTATGATAAACTTTTCTTTCAGTTGATCTAGAGCCCCTAGTTGATGGAATTCATATGTACTGATGACACAAATAAAATGATAATCAGTTCTGCAAAAGTTTAACAAGCTTACTGACGACTGAGAAATCGGATGTGCCGCCTACTCAAGGGCAAGACTCAGAGGAAGTCCTGATCAAGAGCAAGAGTAGCCACAATCTAGAATGGTAAAAATCATAAATCTATTTGCAATGGTAATGTTAAAAAGCATAAAAGTAACTGCAGCCTGCTAACTATTTCTCATTATGCAGCTCCAAAGACAAAAATGAAAATCACAGTAAAGACACACCTGAGTATTCGTCTTCTTGATAATCAGCTTACATGGTGTTTGTATTATCGCGAGCAGTCCTCAAAGAAAGTGAAAAGGCAAATAATTACAGAAACAGTAGTTTCAAGCTACCTTTTCCAAATGTACACAAGAGAGGAGAATGCATGAAGTATTAAAAAATAAAAAAAAAATTTCCAAAACCTGTTCTATTTTACTCTGTTTGAGCATAATGGTTTGTTTTCCATAACTAGTCGGCGAAACATTAGGTATGTTTGGCAGCCGACCTTTAGGCTGGTCTGCACCAAACATGAACCAGTGTAAAGCTGGTCATTGATTTTTCAGACCTGGTCCGCCTTTTTTCTACCGCCGTGGCCACTGCTTACATCACCTTACTCCGGTGATTTTTATTCAATTTTAGTACGGTTAGAATCTTTGTTCCGATTCTACACAACGGTTCTAAACGCAATGAAGCTTCCGTTTCCGGCAATATTACTTGCGTTGAGTAGAACCAGAGATAAAGATTCAAACAACTTCAAATATAACTTACACGGATAAGGTATATAGATTACGTGGTGACTCTCTTAGCAAAAAAACAAGGATAAAATTGCATACACATTGAATCATCCTTAGAAAATATTTGTTGATATAAATATAATACGACACCTTATCTGAGTAGTCAAATGAAATTTAACCCAATACAATCGCAACGAGATATTTATAAAGAAAATAAAGTTCCATTTTATAACTGAAAAACATATTAATATACACAATGTATGCCAACAAAAAAAAAAAACAGAACATGGCAAGTGACAACTCTGCAGATCACTAACATCTCATAACTGACACAATTAACATACAAAGCAATGTCTTCATGCCACAAATCGCTGATATGAAGGTTCGAAACCTGTAAACATCTAGAGAAGGAAGTTATCTATCATATGGAAGACCACATCAGCACCATCAGAGTTCATCCAATAGCTCTTCACCTGAATGCACAAGTAAAATTACAGAGATGAGACCCGCAAAATAACATCAATCGTTAGATCAGTGGCAGTTAATTTGCAGATAATTTAAAAAAGTATCACAGCCAAAACACATTAAGCTTGTAATACTAAACAGAGACTTGTAACTCAGGCTCGTAATACTAAGATGTCTCACTTGTGGTAAGTATGCATGTAGCCAATTCCTCAAATTTTACAAGGAGAATAGTTAACAAGGTGGGATTTTCCTGAAATTATGCTCAAGTATGATTATTCGTGATTTTAGGAGGTTTTAATAAACCGAAAATTGATTTCTTTTTTCAAAAATAAAGATATATAAAAGCCAAATATTCTTTTCATTATTTCATTTTAGTTCTCCACTCCCGCTCCCAAACAACCTTGCTGCCTCACCCACAGCGAAAATAAAAAACCCCAGAATGTCCTTATGGTAAATGAGACAAGAGAAATAGTAATTTCGAGAAATCTATATAGAGGAGTGCTGTCCATTAGCTTAAAATAGAGGAGTCGAAAAGATAGGAGAATATAATTTTCATCAATTAAGGAAAATGTAAATTGCCGGAAAAAGCTGAATTTTCTTGATAGAAAAGCCAAGTAGATGCAGCACTTGCCTGAATGGTATTGTGAGCAACATATCGTTGCCTACTTTTGTGAAAGCTAACATCCACACGTTCCCAAGGTACTTGATTAAGGCCTCTAATCATTTTCTCTACAGTAAATTTTTTAAAATAAGTTCTTAATAACTGAAAAATATAAAACACATGAAGCAAGATACATAAAGAAAAAGTTGACAGGCAAGTGACGATCAAATATAATGATAGGGAAATCAATATAGGCACAAGGTCAGAGCAAACATAAGAAGAATAAGAAGAAGATATGGCACTGTAATCTAACGACAAAATGAAACTGACGCTGTATTTTAGAAACAGCTAATAAAAAAGGAAAATAGAGTAGGAGAAATAGTATATAAACATAAAATATGTTTGGCATTATTCCCTTAAAACAGTAACAAATATAATACAATTCACTAATATGAAGTGTTTCTGCTACATAGTTCTAAGCAAATTTATGTTAACTTCATTCCTCAAAATATATACCAATGCCAGTCAGGTCTAAACATGCTCAACAAACCTGAGGTTGTTAAAACTAAATCACAAAATCTGCATTTTGACATTAAAGGGTCTCCACAAGACAAGCCTAAATACTATCCAAAGGGCATAGATTGTCAAGGAAAATTCAGGCATTGCATCTATCAATTATTTTACTGAAGCTTAAATACGTTAAGCAAAGCCTGAAGGATTCATGAAGAAAGCAAATCTCATCACATAAAGTATATAATTCCAATGGTTTTACTAAAAACTTTGCAGTACATCAATATTTAAAAGTTTAACATACCTTCTAAGTCAATTGGTTGGTCTCCAACAAAAGAACGTGTCTTATTTATAATGTTGTCTATTTGTCGTTCAATGTGTACAATAT